>LJIJ01000222.1:0-170043 GCA_001718145.1 Orchesella cincta | reverse complement strand
AAAAAAAAAATAAGAGAGAGATAGTTTCCCAACAAAACTGTTGTGATTGTAAAAGTTGTCAACTTAAAACTAGGCTTTCTGTGTAGGGCTCAGCTGAAAAACAAGTCTTTAAATTGTCTATTAAGTAGTCAAGGTCACTCACTTACAAATCTCGTTCATTTCGTTTCCCCAATAATACTGAGACGGTGGGTAATGCTTATCTACTTTCACCAAGATTCAGCAAGATAGAGAGCCATTAATTTGTGTAAATTTAAATAAAATCCAAAACAAGCACGAACATGTCACAGGAAGGAGTAACTGAACCCGCGACCAAATTGGTAAAGTTCACATTTGGGTTAAAACTACTGGCAAAAATTGTAGTAGTTGGTTGGTGTTTGGTAGAGCCAGTTTGAAATTGCAAAAGTCCAAGTAAATGTTAAATGATGAGGAATAACTTTATCCAGTTCACATTAAATTTGGTTTATGAGGCTTGCAAAAAGGGAATCCACATGGTTTTTAACACTCACTTTATTCCTTCCTCTTTTTTCTTTCATGTACATATGAGAGCACAACAGCTCGCAAGCCACAGACAAGAGTAGCTTGATTCTACAATGTCTTTTCTCGTTTTCTTCTTCCTACTACCCTGCTCTTCTCGCTCTACTCTCAGATTGCACTGATGAAAGTTGTATAATATATATCTCTCTTTCTGGCTTGCTGCTGAATGATTGAGTAAGTAACTAATGTGGCCTCCGCTCTTCACCATATACACAAGAACGGGTAGGAAAACGGATTTTTGTATGGAGCAACTTGACACAGCTCCAGCAGCTGCTGCTATGCTATAAGTAATAATACACAGACGTTTTTACGCTACTAGTTTATATGTGCATGTGTGATAGTTTAGGAACTAGAAGGAGAGACCAATTGTAAAGTTATGTTTGAAATGGTGAAGACTCTCTAAGCATGATGATGTGAAGGAGAGAGAGGAACAATCTCTTTCCTGCTTTCATAAAAACCTTTACCATGAATGTGCCAAAGGAAATGTGTATGAGAGATTTTATGTATCAAACCAACGGCCTTTTTCAGCTGCTCTCTTGCTCACTCTCTCTATCCGTTTTGAAATGCACAAGCCAAATATACGAGAAAACCTTTTTCCTCGTGTGTTTCTGTTCTGTTCTACCACCTCTCTTCGTCTACTACCAACATAACATTAACATTGCTCCCTTGCCAGATCGCTGGGTCTGACTGTGAGGATCAGCGCTCGTAATGCTCGTCCACAGTTAACATAACCGAAGCTCGGCTGTAACTCTATTGCTCCGTTTGACTCTGCAGTACGGGAGGAGTAAGAGTTTTAGCTTAAGCAGTTTGGATAGTTTAGCCTAACCATCGTGATTACATATACAGACTCACACAGAAAATGGTACAACTACAAGATTTCCTCTTTTGATGCGTCCTACCCCCTTCAAATGTTGCTACTTGTGTTCAACACTGACAAACCAGTAGCAGAAGTGATCAGAAACATAGGCTTTAACAGGGAGCAATCGCAGTTTTCAAAGATTTTTGAAAGTTTGACTATGCAAAAACTAGATCTACAACATTCGACTTTTATCATCATTTTGTACGACATTTTTAGGATCAGTCTATCAAGACGGTAGCAGAATGACACTAAATTTCCAAGCGACTGAAAAATGTTGCATTCTGCAATCATCATCATCTTTTTCTCAACCAATTTAACATGGGGGCATTGTAAAAATAAAAGGAAACAGATCCATTTTCATACAACATTCGACATCATTGCCCATGACCTTGGCTAAAATCAGAGCGTGGTTAAGTTAGATATAAAGAATCGACATGATGATGTTTGCAGAGTGAATGAGTATAATGTGATACACGTGAAGAAACGAAAAATCATAATACAAATACATCGGGTGCCGGAGAAATGCAGTCAAGTTTATTCGCGTAGAATGCAAGCACCTCCCTTTTTTCTTTGACACTCCATTTCCTTGTGAATTCTACTGGATATAATGGAGAAAATCCATTTGATGATGGTAATATTGTTAGAATGAAAGTAAAGGTGTCAATGTTTGTTATTCCGGTACTGCTAAGTGAATGACCTAATAAAATACGCATGCATGCAGAAAAGCTCTCGCTGCCAGATTTTTGTTGACGACGACGAAGACGATGACAATCATGCGGTGCATTGGCTGGTTAAATGAGGGAAAAGGTGATGATGATGCTCATCAAGAATGAAGCTTGTTGAGCTCGAAAGGTAAAAAGCAGAAATAATAATATTGGTTGAGCTGAAAAGAGGCGTGAGGGCAAGGTTACGTTACAAGGCCTCTTGACTTGACGACCCCACAAATAAAATGTATAACTTCCATAACTTGTAAAATTGAAAAGCTAAACATATTTTTAGTCTGAATTTTAGGCAGCGAACGTCAAAGAAAAATGGTACTAATTTAATTATAAATTCGAAATGCATGAAAAAAACAAGTGTTTTTATATTATATTCAAAGTTGATGTTGCATCCACATAAATATGCAACCAGGAAATTGATATGGTGCAACTTACTCCACTTTACACTATGTTAGAAGAGCCCTTCTCAAAATGCAAACGCACATGCAAATTCACACATAAAGTGGCAGTCAGTACTTATTTCATTCCATCTCAACTATCTAAGGGAAAAAGTCCTCTAAAAATCTGCCAAGCAAAATCATTCCTTCAGACAGGTTTTCCGTATGTGCATAATAACATTATATGGAGCGATAGTAATTTACAATGTAATATGTTAAACATAAAGTTCTATACTAGCACCCAATGTATTTACAACTCGTTGGTTGGAGTGCATAATATTATAGTGCACAGTTTATATATGAGCTACAAACCACACCAAGCCCATACCACATACCATGAGCTAGCACACTCCGTTGCATTGTGGCTTAGATGTGAGGTTAGTGAGTAAAGAAGAACCACGGTTCATAAAGCATTGAGATTGGTCCATATTCTTCAACGACTCATTATGTTAACGTGATTTCATGGCACATGTACCATGAAGCGTGAAAATGCCAGATAAAATCTTATCGTGGATGATAATTTTTCACCAGAAACTCGTCTTCTACTTTCACTCATTTGCTTTTTTCACTGCTGTTGCATTTCCGACTTGCTGGAAAAAAGGAGATGAGTAAAATCTGCTCCTTTGCAGTCCGCGTTGAACTTTAAGTAAAATGTAATTTGTCACCGGTTTTTTTTCTCAGACAAAATCGTACACAACAAGTATCGGCAATTTTATATGTGGTTTGTCACACAATCAATGTTCAGTCGTTTAGTCAAATCGTTGTTTTCTCCGAATTGCAATGTCAGAGACTGGAAGTTGACTGAAGCAAACTTTGCAACCAGAGTTCACTCGGTTCCTTTTGTGAAGTTTGTGTAAACAGAAAAGTTGCTGGATGAAACATGTAATCATCCCAAAAAGGATGACAAGCGACAACACTCGTTTTTTGTCGATACACTTAAATTCTACTAATCCAATTAGTTGCTGTGTACTTCTGTAAATTGGTTTAACCTTCTTTATTCTTTATGCATGCTTGTTTTGAATTTAGAGCATGCAGTATATAATGAACCTTAAAAAGAGTTCAACACTATTTCAATTTTTCAATCTTATATTTGACTTTCTATTAAGGTCCTTGTACATTCATGGTTAGGTAGAATTTGCCCTCTTTAATGTTTTTCCGGGTTGTACTTTTTTCCGTACTTTTGTAAGATCATTTTCACGATTACTTATGCCACTTTAGTGCATCACCACTACTGCACCACACAACGACCATAAAGGATTCCACAACTCAAGTCAGGCAGTGGTCCATGCAAACAAGTATTAAGTGAGTAAGTGGCAAGTAAGTAGTAACTGCTCGGGTGTGAATTCCTCTGTGAAGATTGAATGACTTAAGATGGAAGAAAACTTGACTATATTTCTTTCTATAAAATGTGCACTCCTTCCATACTCCACTGTATATTTCGTCTCGGCTGTTAAAGTAATGTGACACGTCGACTTGCAGAATGAATGAGATGAATACTCTGACCTTTATATGGTTCTTTTTAGGTGAGTAATACAGTTGTGATGATCAGAATAGTGTCCCTTTAAACTCATGTCCGTGATTTTTACAAACTAGATGATTTTGAGATTAATGTGAATAAGTAATATGGCTAAGAATCTTCTACCGTGCTTTGCAGTGAAGCATATACGTTAGAGAGATGAGCAACTTGGCTGGAACTCATGAGCCGTTAGAAATGGCCAACAGACTCGTAAATGATACAGATTCTATTTCCACTCCCTTGCTTTTAGTCTTGCCACCACATACCACAGCCGAAACTGTCAATAAGGGATGTTGGCTTAGCTAATGTTCAAACTTAATGGGGGCGAATTGCTAATTCTCATAATGCATCGATTCAGCAATTTTTAATTAATAATTAATGTTGATACAGAAATATGGAGTCACCACTAACATAATTTAAAATGCTTACAATGTTCTGTTGGAATAAACATTCCCTTGATATTCTTATACTTTTCGTGTCACCCTTTATCTGTGTACTTTATCGGTGATTTCGAATATCAGGTTGGTAGGACTTGAGAAGACCATGGATGCAAAAATTTATGCTCGGTTTCACTGCACATGTACATCCATAATATATCGTCGCATGCATACACACCTCTACAATAAATGCAGACGGCATCCATACATAATGTATCAAAAAACACACACAGAAAAAAGTGAATGTGTTGTGTAATGTGCACAGTGAATAGTTTTTTTGTGCTAACACTCATCCACATTATATACTTTTACTCCCGCTATCACCTTACAGTATGTAGAGATTCAGCAAGTGGAAGAAGCAGTCGGGTTCAGGGGAAGATTCGGCTTTTTCGGTGCCCAAAGCTACTCAGGCTTGAATCGCATTGGCTCAACAATCTTGTCGAGAATTCCAAACACTCGTGGGGGCTTCCCAGCTCTCAACTTCAGGTTGTTCTGCCTACCCGATGTCATGCCATCCCTACATTCTACAATCTCTATATACATTTTTCTCCATTAGTTACTTTTACACATTTATGCATACATCCATATACTCACACCAGCCAAAGCATACCACACCGAAAGTTGCATTTATTCAAAAAGATTTTCATATAGAAACGCTTGGAACAAAAATTACTACACAGAATGAGACGAGTACGGAGTAAGAAAAAAATGCATAGGGATGAGAACAGCTTGAAACTAAAAAATCTCTACGTGTTTCGAGATTACCAAAAAGTATGAACTCTGCATGTAATAATAAAAGCAAGCAAAACCGACACGCTTTTTCCTTACTCTCTAATAAAAATAATAATACACGAGTTCACTATTTTTCCCTCTTTTCCTCTCCCTGCATATCTGCATTACTTGTAAAAGATTTCTTCGTCATCGTCATCTCATCGTCTTCCTCTCTCCTCATTATTTTTTTTCGGTAGTCTTCCTTCTTCTTGTTTCCCACTAGCTTCTCATCTCATAGTCCGTCTCACTCAGCAAGTCATTTTGGTAGAGGAGTAGCTTTATTCACAGAGGGAAACAAGGGAGACAAGCCGTACAATTATATTATTCCCTCCCTGCCTAATATTACGTCTATTCATTCTTGGGATGCTGCATAGTTTATTTTTTATCCAGTCACACCAGTTCCAAATGCTTCTCTGCACACCCATTCATTATATCTTTCTCACTTTAGAACGCTTTTAATGCCACAATAATAATAGCAAGTTTATACAGTGTATGGAGTACTAGAACGATTACTGCTATTGCCTTGCTCTTCCTTCCTTTTCCTATTCCTTTCGCCCTCTCGTTTTTTGGGGAAGTAAAATGTGTCTTTATAATATTGTCAACATTATACAATATCACGGCTATTTTTTATTACTCTTCCTATTGTGTGTCGTTGTTCAGGATTGAGAGGTGGTGGTGGTATAAACAGACTACACACTGGTTTAGAGAAATGGTTGCTAACGTTTTTTAGCCATAAAATACTTGGAAGCAAAACCAATGTTATTTGTGTTCAAACTCAAAGAGAAATAAAAATAGAGAAACACAAGAGATCCATTCTCATGTCAGCAGCTTATCGTAGATACCCAATTTCACTCCTTTAGCGGAAGTACATTCGAACAGGGCCAAACTAGCAGAGCAGAGTTGAGAGTTTCATCCAGAGAGAAACCACTTTTGCTTCATTGCACTGCAAATCGTCGCCCTCCACCACTGTTATTTTCCTATATTATGTTGGTTAGTTAAAGGCTTCCCATGTTCCATATTCTAAAACTATGTGGATCTCCTTATGGAGACTAGAAGGAATAATGAAATACAAATCAAAGTCGGGGGCTATAGTTAAATAAAAGGTAGAAAACTAAAGGGAGCAATGGGAACATGTTTCTCTTTATCACTTTAAAATATACCCGAGCTACCTTACTACTATTATCGTAGAAAGAGTCATACAAGAATGTATATCTGTCTGAGTATGCAAGGTTTTTTGTATTCGATTGGAATCGGATTTTTTACTCGTTCCGTTGAATTATTCCAGCCACGTTCAAATCCATTTCCGTAATCCAGCTCAAAACTTGCATGAAACGACAGTACATGCATGTGCATCGATGTATATACTTGTGTGTATTGTACGTGTTTATATATTGGTTCAACTCCACCGCATAACAAAACATGCCCTTATAAGTAGGTATAGACGCCTGAATCGGAGGACGTTATATATTGTATCGGATGGAAAACGAGATGCACTCCGTTTGTATACGGCTCATTTCCACAAGGATTTGTCACGGCCAACACGTTACGAGCTCTCAATCCTTTCAGTTCGCTTCAGTAAAAGCTACAGAGAGAGAGAGAAGAGCGAAGCTGTATGCATGACAATGAAAACAATGAACGATGTAATATTTTAATACAGTATTATTCTCCTTTTTTCCTATTCTGCAGAGGCAATAAAGCAAGCAATGGACTAAAATAATGATGACGATGATCATTGGCTTGAATGAGCAATGGATTGAGCGATAATCATAAGTCAGTCGTAGAAAATCGGTGCGCACATGAGGAAACACAAATTTTTATAAAATGCATATATTGAAAATACTGTCAACAAACAACAAGCCATATATAATATGCATGAGGTTAACAATGCAGTTGTTTAACCACCCAATTCATTAGCAGCTCCTTATTATTGTATTTTGTGGATGGAGTACAAAACAATATCATCAAAAGTTTGTATTCCTTCAAGATGCTTTATACGACTTTGAAAAACCACGAATAAAATTGAGCATTCGTAAAGTGTCTAGGAGTAGTAGTTGTGCAACATTAGTAATTTTCATCATTCCGTGTCAATAACTAACATTAGTTATTTGCATGTGGAAAATGGAAACTTTTTCCACGACAAAAGTTGTGAGAGAAAATGTTTTAATGGAGGCGAGCAAGAGCTCATGCATGGAACAACAACGACGTCTTTCGTTGCACAGGATTTTGATGGCTCGCTCTAGCTGCAAGCATTGCACTGCAAAGTTACTTATGAGACATAATCTTTTTGATTGTATAAGAAAAAGTTATGAATAGAGGACCAAGTGGCAAGAGCGAAGACGACGAACTCTTACTGTAAAGCTGGTGAAATGGGAAGTTAATTAGACCCAAATTCGATTAGACTGTTGAGGTGGGCTCATCAAATTTTCTCTAGTTTATGGACACCCAAAAGTTTTCCAGTAAATTTCTCTAGTTACACGCGTCACGGAGGCATGAAATTGATCGAGGATCGTTTCGCTTCGTGTAGCGAGAACTAAGTTTTTCCAAGTCTGTAGAAACTCTCGGAGTTTCGCCTTTCTCCTCACTTGTTCTTCTCTCTTTTTGATTTTATACCAACAAGCTCCATTCCAGCTCAGCTACATATTATACATATATTTTTGTCTCTAGTTCTTGTATGTCTCCTCTTCTTTTCTACTCTGTTGCTTTGGCCCTTTGGCTTACTTACTGTTCCTTCCTTCCTTTCACGGCTTTTGATACAGTCTACAACACAGCTCAGCTCCTCTTGGCTCTGCTCAGTTACCGTCTGTCATACAAAAAAACCTATTCTGTCTCAACATGGAACATTCATGAAGGTAGTAGTAACACAATGTCTTGTCCTCTACTACGTGGATATTGTGGATACAGCAAAGCAAGCTGCTCACTTGAAGCAGTTGAGTGAGAACCAAATAGAAATTTACCGCATTCCACTGCTCTCTTGAATGGTGTGTATGGTATAACACAAACCATTTACCTTTTTCGTGATTCCCTTGACTCTCTCACAGCGTTCTTCAGTATTATAAGACCACATGTGTCTTGTTGAGCAAAATGTGCCGAGAAATATCGTATCGCGAGCAAGTTTTTTCAGTACGGATCTAATCCAGACATTAGAACAAGAAGGTTAGGTTTCCGCTTCGCCTTTTATGGAGCAAAGCATACAAGGAGAGTACATGAAGGCATGGGAGAGATGCCTTTTTCACTGATGTGAGCAGATACATAATATATACGGAGCGAGTGAGAGAGGGGAAATGTGTATGCTCACTTGGCTTGGCTTGGGTTTGGCATGGCTGCCTCCGGATCCATTGCTCCCGAGCTGTGGCAGCCAGGCGGAGCTCGATGACAAGAAGGTTGGTCCTAATTAGACACGCTTCAATGAGAGCTGGCTTCCCTCCAGCACTTCCAGACTCCTCGGCAACATTGGCTCCAGTGCCTTGGCCCACTAGACACTGAGGTGGACCGTTCCTCTACCACACCACATTGGCATAACTTAGCTCGCTCTTTTTTCTCGTTCGAAACATTGACTGCATGCATTACTCGCTTACCATACTTTCCTCCGCTTTTCTCACAGCTTCCTCTGTTTCCACTTCCAACGGTGTCTAGAGCAAGAGTGACTGAGCGTAGTTGTTTAGCTTCTGCTCTTGGGCTGAGGAAAGAATTCTCTACACGGCTTGTTTTTTCAGCTTCATTCTCCTCATCGTTCCCTTGCCTGTCTTGTGATGCTTTTAACTATTCTTCTGACATGCGAATAAAATTTTCATAACACTCCTAAAACACACAACTGATCTCAGTCGTTGATTACACGTTTGTATTTATATTTGCTATGATTGCTTCATAGCAAATACAGTATTAATAAATAGTATTTAATGTAATAAAAAAGCAGTAAAAAATTATTTATAAAATGTTATATATAAATAATGACCTTTTAAATTTAAATATTGAATTTGAAGCGTTTTCAGCTAAAATATTTTTATAAAAATTTTATTTATAGTTCTGGTACATCACTAAATGTATTTTCCCCACATTTGGTTGATATTCTATTGCTGAGGCCATGTAAAGTATCAATGTTTTTTTTGCTTCATGACGGAAACAAAGTCATAACTAAAGAATATATATATAAATAAATTGTATGCTTCTCTACATAATTAAATTGAAGTCTGGTCCCGGTGTTCATTTTATTTTTCATGACTTTCCTTCCTATGAAAGCCAACAAAGGAGTTCTTGTCGCCAGAAGTTTCTTGTCGCTATATTAATTTACTAAGCACCGCATTCACTAAAATATCAAAGCCATAATGTACATGGTGCATTGCTTTCTTTTTTCTTTGAGACGGACAACGTTTTCTGCAGACTGACAAAGAGAACATGAGCGGATTACACCCAGGTAAGTATATAATGATTGATGCTAGCGGAGTTCATTTTGACAATGTAGTACATTCAACCCTTTCTTTGACAACGAATGTTTTAGACAATTTCATTTCACCTTAGTCATCATGAATCTATCACTTATGGTTTGACATGTCATGCATATACACTCACACACGCATATGTACAATAGAGAATGTAGCTATTTGTTTCTTTATCAACCACATCATCATCGTGAGGAATGCATCATCATCATCATCATGTTTGCTTGACTTGACACGGGGTTTCTTGAGCTTAAATGTATATTAATTTTTAACGGAGATTCAGCAAGTGCAGTCATGTACAGCAAATAAAATATTATTATGCTCCTATTGTGCCCGTTGCAATGAAAAAAGGACATCATTGGTCAGTCACTCGAAAGAAGGAAATGTGGTAGCAGAAAATACAACAGTAGCCACATAATTAGTAAATTTGCACCGTCATTCTGAGTCGTTAGTCGCTTAGAAAGGGATACAACTAAAAATCTCATTTGTGACCACTTCAATTCAAAATGTACTAGACTAAACATACCTGCATAAATGGAGGATTGAAAAATGATTTAGACTAGACAGTAAGGTGGATATGCTACATCAAGAAAATATTAGAATTCCGCATGTTTGCATTTGAGTAATTTTTTAATACAATGACAGACTGCCGTCTGAAACACAATGAAATGCAACGGTTTGTCTGTTGAATTTCGCTTTAAATGGCAACATGTGTAGTAGACAAGTTAAAATTACACTATTAATTTATGCACATTCGGACAACAGTGATATATTTTTAATAATTCCAGCTTACTTGCTCAGAAAGTACGACGGTTGAGTTCTGCATAGATTTGAGTAGGGTGTGAGCAGTACATTAACAATATGTATCACATCATCACTTCCAACTTTGAACTTTTCATTGTCAACGGGATTGTACACAAGTGAAGCCAAAAGGGAGCCCCAAAAATGAGTAATGTAATACGTCCATACGTAAGCAATACCAATACGTAATCCGTTCCATTGAATTTTATGCATTCATAACAAACAACAAAAGGTATCATCATATCGTAGGTCACCATACTTGACTTCGTGTGCGGTCGTCAGATTACATGAAGAATTGAAGCCCACTGTCGGTAGGATTTATCAGGATCGTGAGCATACATGATGCAAGCTTGGATTGGAATAAGTAAGTATGTGTGCACACACACTATCAAGAAGAAACCTATGAAGAAAAAAGTGGAGCTAAAAAACACGATGCAGGTCGACATTAGTTGGAAGGTTTGTATTTTTCATGCATTCTCTCCCTGTCATACATATTGTTCTCTGGTTCAGGGTGAAGACAAGACAGATAAGAGTTTTCAATGTCAACCCATGCATTTATGTATATACAATGGCTTGTAATATGTCTTGCACTATACAATCCAAATTCTTATATTCGGAAATGAAAACTAGTAATGGAATTTTGAGGCATAAATTTTTACCTGACAAATCACTCATATATAACTTACTATCGTTGATAGTTTCATTCTAGTTTAATGAAATAGATTTTAAAATGCTTTTGTATTCAGAAAATCTATTTTGCATACAGAAATATTGTTCAAAATGAAACGGGCAAGAGTAATTATTTTGGTATGGCCCTCCTCATTATCTCAACCATTGTCTGCAACACTCTCTTGCGGCTTTGTCTCTGGTTGCTTTGCATGAAATTAGGTTCTCCTTCCTTTGACAACTGTCTAATTCGTCTCCTTTTTCTAATATTCTCCCTCTCACACTTACTTTATACAACGTCAGTGTCCGTCCAGATCGGTTTGTCTGTGCATGAGCCATGCACAAAAAATATTTTACTCTGTCTCACATTGTAAAGCCACCTTATTACAGTCTGTTTGTCATGTTTATTGTTTTTGATGATAATGGTATGTGAATGACAGTTGGGCCCAGCGATCTGACTAGGGTCCACACAGTTCAAGTGATGGAAACGACAACGACGACAAGGACCCCCAAGAATCGCATCAGCAATACGCATGTTGTACCTGTCTTTGTGGTACTTTTTATATTGAATTTTTATGTGCATCATGTATCTATTGATATAAGTGGTACAAGGTATATCATTGAAAAACATAAGATTCCTGTTATAGCTGGGATGCTGATAGGATATAAGCTAAAGCAGTCAGGGAGCCAATAAGCCATTTATTTGCCGGTCTGCTTTTGCAGCTTTATAAAAGAACATTCTTTGATCAGTTCACTGAGTGAGCGTCCACTTTTCTCATTATGTTTAGTTGTGGATGATCAACTGTCTCTTCGGATCAATGTTTAGTCAATGGAAGAAATGGGAACATCTTAAAGCCTGTCAACTCAATCAGACTTCTGCCAGTCTTTCCACCATTTTTATCTCCAATCTCCATTATTCCTATCGGCTAGTTCCCTTTCGCTTGCATCTTCGCAGCGAAGCACTACATACCAACAGAACATGAACCAAAAATGATGTGATGCGGGGCTCCTTTAGTGATGTGTGGGCTGC
Organism: Orchesella cincta; assembly: GCA_001718145.1. Classification (NCBI taxonomy): domain Eukaryota; kingdom Metazoa; phylum Arthropoda; class Collembola; order Entomobryomorpha; family Orchesellidae; genus Orchesella; species Orchesella cincta. Next base: position 157,837 of record LJIJ01000222.1, on the reverse strand, counting down.
TTGATCCATCAACCAACTTTTTCGAGCTCTACAAGTTCCTATATAATACTGTAATGCCAACGTAGCTTCACTTGGGAATTTTTTTTTGACTTTCTGTAATTTTTATGAGTAGATGCTTTTATAAGCGATACTATACCCAAGTAACAATCCACCATTGAATTTACGCAATATCCATGCAGCAAGTGTGGAATTTGCGTGTCAGTTGTTATTTCTGTGGACAGCTCCGTTGAATTTGTAGTTTCAACCCTTTGAAAACAATATTTCAACATGTTGAAGTGACCTTAAAAACAACGCTACATCAACGCAATCATACCATGTGAAATAAAGGTCGCAAAAGCGTGGCTCAGCAACGTTGATTCGTAAAAACTTCATGAAACCTCTACATAGATCTATGCATATATTCCAGCTTTACTGTTCAGTGATAAGCACATTGGCGGGAGAATGTAAACAAGTCATCTTTGCATTATATCTGACATTACATTTCGTTTCATTACACGTATACATTTCTTCAATAGAGAGAAGAGTTGACAGTTTCTGTTGTACTTATGGGTTAGTTAGTTTACACCGAAAAGTGTTACTACTTACTACATTACTACCCATGTGAAAAAGCGACACATGTCCTTGTTTGAAGTACAGCTGTCTCCAAGAAATCCTGGAAAGTCTTCCCGTGTTGTGATTTCAATTTTGTGGTAAGTTTTTATCTTTTTCTTACTAATCAATTCAAATTGTTGTTAATCATGAAGTATAAAATCTTTAATTATTAAATGTAGAAACGTTTGAGGAGGTACTGCAGACTGAAGATGAAGCACAGTATCGACCATCTTCAATCTTGGTAAGTTAATCTTAATTATGTCTACGTTTTACTGTTATTTCGACTTTATCATCTGATTAACATATTATGCCCATTTTGTTATAATTTTAGATCAATCCCTGATCGACCATTCATCTTGTGGTCCCAGACGTGGATGCATGTCACAGCGCGCTGTAATTTGTAGATGATTCTAGAGTTTCGCATTCGTGTATTAATATATTATTTCGTAAAAATAAATTGCTATAACTGTATTGTTAGCATGATGTATTCTGTCGTTGATTTTGCATAGAAATACAATCGTATTGCACCGTAAACATCAATACAAAAACTACACCCTTATGACAGAAAAACAACATTGATACCACAAAAATTGCAACACTGCTTCCACAGTGGATTCCATGTAAAATCCACATGTGGAATACACCGCGAATAGGCGGACAGTATTCAGCATTGTTTCCACAGTGTACTGCTTGCGTTGTTTCAACGTAATTTCAATGATCGATTGTTACTTGGGTATGTCTAACTTATGGTCACAGAACTCAACAGTTCCCATGCTCGTGTACTTGTCACTTCATTATGCCTTTTGAAACGAGTAACCGGTTCAGATTTCAAGCTTGAGTAAAAATATTAGGAAAAAAACTAAAATTACAAGACGGAATGGCAAATTTTTGCTAATTCAAGCTGTCCACCGTGAAATAATCCATTAAAACCATATGTTGCTAGTATGATGGGCTAAAATGTTTCTCATTTCACTCAATTTATACGAAATATGATACCTAAAAATACATGTAATGCTAGCGTTTTTTCATTGTAGACTCTTTTAATCAGTCAATCCCATTTACTAGTTCTGAAGTTTCTCGCTATACAAACGAAAAGCAAACAGTGTGGTAGATTATCATATCACACACCCATGAGTACATTTATGCACATACATGCATTAGAATTGAATTGCGTGACCTTCATGTATTACTCATTCATACGCTTGAAATGGATCCTCTATCTTTTTCCTTCCGTTGTCTGAGTGCGTGGGTGTAAACGGATAAAAAGCAGGTTGTTAGGAAGACCTCTAATGGAGTCACATTTCTCCCCAAAGTTGTGCAATATTCTTTCTGTCAACCAAGCATTTGCTCACGTAAAAGTTTTCAGAAAAAAATGGTTAGATGCATGACTTTTGTTTGCGTGTCTTGCTTTGTATGGTGTGTGTGTGTCGACCAAAGTTGTTTTAGAAAGGTTTCCTCGACTCGTAAAGTTTCTGAGCATTAAAAGGTTATAAATATATTTACTTAATACGTACATATAACTTGAAAGAAAAGCAGTACGTGAAAAATTGTAAATGCCTTCGCAAAATAAACCCAGTAGCGGTAAATGTGGGTTTGGAGTAGTGGAAGGGACAAATTTTTAGCTAGGTGGAAATTAAACACGAGTATTATGATATATGTTGTTATAAATCCATATCGCTGTTACGACTACTTTATAGCTGTGATAAATACATTATAAATATTACAAAAACAATATTTTTCAATGCAAAATTTCGTCATGCAAAAGATAATAGAAGTATACCGGAGTTAAAGCTATTGTTTCTATTTATTAACACGAATTTTAATTTAAGCACAGGTATATATAAATTTTATCTATAAATATACCTTGATTCGTCAAAACGGTAAATATATATATTTTAAGTTAAGTTACAAACATGGTTTCTTTAGGCAATTTAATACATATTTCGATTTTTTATTTTCTATGATGAAGTAAATGGGCAATAGTAAGCAGATCAATAAAAACTTCAGCACTGTTACGGTATAATTTTTGAAATTTATACAATACTGCTAGGATAACAAAAATAAACGTTTTAGAAGGCATTTAATATAAAACATAATTTATTATAATTTCAGAGAATACAAGTGTTAACATGAGATCATTGCTAAACATTAAGATCAGATTTGATTTTATCTAACATCAAATTGGTTCTTGCACGCATAACCGGCTGACCCTTTGCAGTTTTCATATTCATAACTTTATTCCTGTACTTACGACGCTCCTTTTTCTGATGAATGCTGTCGTCTTCTTTTATCTTCATAAACTCTGGGGTTCTCAAAGCAAATTTTGGTGCAAACTCATTCGAAAGTCGTCCAGTAGAGTTAGATTTTTTAGAAGTATTAACTCGTGACTCATGCCTGCTTCTGAATTCTTTTGATTTGTTTGTAGATGCAGCGTTAGCGTTTTTCGAAGGTTTGTGATCACCACGTTTGGTTCCCAATTTAATTCTCTTTGCCGATGACCAGGAACTGGTTGAATTATCTTGGTCAGTTGCTGAGAAACTATCGTTAGCAGACTTTCTCTTTGAGCGACGTTTTTCCTGAGTCATCTTTGGTGATGCTGGTGTGAGCGAGTTTATCGGAGTCAGGTGTAAATCCGACTTCTTACCAACGCGATCCGGATTAGTACGAGGTGTCGTTTTGAAGAATTTGCTCGGACTCTTTGCTGCTGGAGTCGATTGGGGATCCGATTTTTTGCATGCACGACTATTCTCTTTGGTTTTCATTTTGATCTCGGGAACACTGACTGGTGATAATTCTGGAGTTTGGAGTCGAAACATCTCCTTTTGGACCTGTTTCCGGTCTTTCCCTCCACATTGTTCATCGTCATCTTCATTTTCCGGTATTGATGAAAATACCTTGCTGGGTTTCTGTAACATGAAAATATTAAAATCCTTTATTAAGGCAGTTATGACTACTGTCACTATTCGTTATAACTTGAAATAAACATAGTAAGTAACAAGCCAGCATTTACTAACGATCGTAAGTTTTAAATTGTACATTCTGTTTTATATTTGTTCACCTTAACTTCCGTTGCCTTCTTGGGTGCAGCGGTCAAAGTGGTATCTCGTGTCTTTGCATTTATTAGTTGACTCATGGTTTCGCTAAGCTTGCTAACCTTTCCAGACACCACTCGACTTCTTGATTTAAGACGACTGAAAGTCCCTTGCTGAGGATTGAAGACTCTGGTGATGTTCTTGTGAACTTTTGGCTTTCTGACATCATCACCATCATCAGACTCGCTGCTGCTGAGTTGAGACGAAAGGAAAAACGTCTGCTTCTTCCTTTCCATTTTCCTCCTGCAACAAATAAAAACATAGTTCAAACTTTGTATAAGTACAATTTACCAAGCCCATTTTAGGTTCCAATTTGAAAAATAAAACAACTTACTTTGAAATCAGATGCTGGCTTTGCTGGACACCGATTTTCAAAGTGGCTTTTGACCTTTTGGTTAAGAATGTTGTAGTTGTACTGTAGGCTTGTGTTTTGTTACGCCTCCGCTATGGCACTCCACTCAATTAGTGAATTTTTAGTTAAGCACCTGCACTGCTTACATGACCATTCACCTCACCTAAACAAAACAGAAATTATGTTTCTTGTTTGCAACCTTCAATCTGACGAAAACAAACAAAATCCTCAACTGCTGCTTAGACCGTGACTTGCGTTCACCACTCTTTAACAACTGCTCTATGGGCTGTGCGGGCTTGTGTATTTAAAATGTGCAATTGCACGTCGCCCCCATATAACAAAAGCTAGACTAAGTCTGTGGATTTATGAGCAACATCCAAGCACATGTCGTACAGACACTGACAGAATCAAGTCGGTATGAACAAAGGCTGGCAGAATGGGTGATGTTGCTTGTTACTTGTTCTCTATTTTTAAAGTTGGTAATGCTTAAATACAGCTTTGACTAGCCTATGCTGATACACATCTACCGAATAATGCTCAAATAATATCTCAAACTGACATTTGACAATAAAACCATCAATCAGTTTCTAGTTAATATATGTTTGCTTAGCCATCAAAATGTTTTGTTATCCGAACAAGCATACGTTTAGAAACAGATAACGTTTATAAATGCCGTTCCGTTGAGCTAAATATGAGGAAAGACGCAAAGGAGTACTCTTCAACAGTTTTACTATTCATAATGTTCAGCAAAATTACCTTAAAATACGAGCGGTTAAAATTAATATTCTCCTGATTGTATCAACACCTAAAGTTTGGATTCTGAGAATTCAATGTGTCATTAATGATTTATAGCTCTTTGCTTTAAAATGGTTTGTTAAGCAACTTGGAAATCAGTTCAAAAAAGGTGACAATAAACTTTAACCTTACGAATATTTACATGTCTGATTGCTATTTTGGGATTTCGGTTTACTTTGCGTTGTTAATTGTGTCTTGCTTATTGGATCAACTTTGGAAAGTAAAGAATAACTTCCTAGCTATAGAGAATGTCGTAATACAATTTCTAAGCTAAATGTTCCAGAACTTCCTAATAGGAATAGGTGACAGCTGATGCTCGATAAGCTATGATGTCTTTCCTGACAGGAATAAACTTCAATGGTTATTACAATAACAACATATGATTATTAATTAAATCAGTAAAAACAACCATTCCAATATGTCGAATCAATCAATCAACAAAACATTTACTAATAATTAATTACTCTCTTGCAATTGAAGTCAACAATAAGCTCTAGAAAAAACCGTCTACTCGCTCCCGAGTGTAATGACACAATAATAAAAAATCTCGCTCTGCATACTCCAGGACAGCTCACTCTTCTCTTCCTCGCATAAGACGAAATCTACATAAATACACACTAAGCAAAGAATTTTATAAAAATAGTTTCTATCTAACCAAGAAAGCCTCGACTAACGTGATCATGTCCTTTCAACCGATGCCTATCTAAGATTCATTCTCGGCAACATTAATAGTCCATCGCATCGTTTTCATTGATATTCATGAAAAGTGGCGTTGGAAGCAAGCACGTTTTAATCTAAACTATCTCAAGACAAAAGTACAGATGTACATATGTATTTTCATACTGTTGCGGAACAATTTCAGGTTGTACATAATAGACGATGGATGCAAACTAGACTTGTAAATATTAAAAAAATGGGATAAATGCAAATTGTGTGAGTAGTCCGGAATCTACAGAACCCCAGTTTATGTCAATTAACGAGAGTATGAACTACGATCCACTCCAATTTTTCATGGATATGAGTAGTGAGTCACACTATCTACAGTCAGTACGAATAGTTTCCAAATCAAGGGCATCAGCGTCTTTTAGAAACCTTGAGTGTTTAGTACACTTATATTTCTCAATTGTCATAACATACTATTAAATCCCCATAAAAACGAAGTTACAGTGAACATGAGAATTCAACGTAAAATTTTCCCATTAAAATATATGTACCAAGTCACTTGTTGACTTTAATTCTTGTACGACAAGGATGAATCATGGATATGTTTCAATACAAAATCTATAACACAACACGTGTCATAATATGCTTCGACTTTATATATACTAACGCCTTACTGAATTCAATATTGGACATGTCAAAAACCAAGAACAGATCATAATGAAATGTATATGCATGACTATATCTGCAAAGCAGTCTTACGAGTTCTGCTTTGGAGATATTTCACATATAAACGCACTATTCATGCACGCTTATACAGACGCTGCCGCTTAGCAATATTGAATGTGTTCGTGATCATTGCGAGTAGGTATTGTTCCTTTTCATCATGCATACTTTGCCTTCATGCAACACTAACAAATCGACCTTCTATTTTCTCTAATTGCTGCACGTAGCTGTTATATTTGTATAGTTGTGGTGTGTATGGTTGGATCGGTTTTTTGGTAGTCAACAGCACAACATCCTCCCATACTTCACAAACAAGGACATCAGTTCCTCACCAAGACAGTAACCAACATATACCCAACATCCTCGTCACCAAGTCTGGTATAGTCACCAAGTGCATAGGTGCACAGCAACAATTGTTTCTGTTAGATGAGTACCCCAATTCCCTCCGTAGTCAGATTGATTCGTATTCTTTACATATTTTAACTTTGCTTTGCAGCAACAAAAGTCAGCCTACTCCCAGTTCCTATAGCAGGTCGTTCTTCAACAGTTGAAGTTAAGGTTTCGCTAAGTCAACGTCCAGACGTAAGTAAACTTCTGTTATGATATCTATTTCACTTATCATTATAAATATTGCGAAACTGATTGATATATCAAAAACTCCTGAATTGCATCGGTTTTGATTATAGAGTTGGGCAAGCCTTCGGGATAGCGTAGCCTACTTTGAAATGTCAAATGTGGAATGGTTTTATCAGCAAATGTATCATGTCATGTCAAGTTTAGGTTATCAGACAATCTGTAGATTTTGATAATAATTCAATAATTGGCGAGCATTTTCAGAAAGTAAAACCAAAGAGTTGTGACATAATTAGTCTTACTCATATAACAGCATCATTATGCATCTTGTTTTTGAATTCGATATCTTCATGACGTCAAATGTAACATACACCGGAATGTATACGCTTCAAGCTTTTGTCAGCATTGAGAGATGATGATGGTGACGTCATACATTGTAAGAAAATATGAATCACAGATACATCACGCAACAACCTGCAGTTAGCCTTCAACATAGAATTAGCTTTATGACGTACATTTTCATTACTCAGAACCAAGATCTACACTTTCATGCTCGTATATGCGTTAACTATTTTGTACCAAACCTAATCTCTTGCCTGACATTGGCTGTGTTGTGTTGGGAGTTGAGTATTAGTCGATTTACACGTAACGCAGATACATCAAAAAGTTATCAGTCATCAGTACAAGCTTAAACTCTCAACATCATTAGGTAGCAACTGCTATAACGTACGAGTTGAATAACCAGAATCAGTTTTGAGTTTGAAAGGAAAGAGAAATTATTGAAATCTTTTGTGTCCGTCACATTTTCAACCACAACATTTCCGTTGGCTTATCAATAGTAGTAAGAGTAGGAAAACAGTTTTGACTTTCGTTCAACAGTCAAATTGAGGTAAGTGAAATTTCCTCTTGAGGAATATCAGTTTCATACAAAAGATTGTAGGCAATAACTTAGCTTAATCAGAGTAAACTGAAACTCTATATAAGACAAAGACATTTCAAGGTAGAAACATAAGACATTGTCCAGTGCACTTCCCTTCATGTTTCATGTTGATACTAACAAAAATCGTGAGAAAAACCATAACATACACTTTGCATAAGAAGTGCTAAGCCACTATTTAAGGCAGATTCAGGTCATCGTGAAACGGCCGGGAAACACAATTCATGTTGTTTGCATATACTTCAAGTAATGTATAGTGATGCATATTTTTCTGGACTACTCTCTCCTTCATTGTATTCTTCCTCAGATTTAGCAACTTACAGTTTTGGTGTGGTTGGAATTATTGGCAGTTCTAGCTAAAAACTCGTAGTGACAGCTTGTCCCCGTCGTACATTTGACACTGACTTCTTGAAGTTTTAATAATTTTGCGACAGTATTTAAACTTTGCAGCTTTCTTTAGCAGTTTTTGGTTTAATGTAATAAAACACTTTTGTAACCATATTTACTGCTTCTAATCTGTATTAATAATTGACTGATATACAAAAAAGGCCTTACTAGTCTTACTACATTCAAATTCAAAATATAAACGGGAGGAATTTGGAAGTATATTTGACATTAGGAATTTGACATTCCATTTTATCTGCCAATTTTATTCAAAGCGAACCTTGCATTTGAAAGTAACTCTCTTTTTCTTATAATTGTGACTATTTAACAAACTCAGCAGGTTTGATTCAAAGCAAATTTAATACTAATTATATCTTTAATGATGCATAAACTTTCTAACTCTGAACATCTGTTTAATTCAAAATTGTTGTTTTCATGTTTTAGACAAATGTATCCTAATCCGTACGGCAACAACCAGCAACAACCCGGGATTGGGTTTCAGACTCAGGTAATTCAAGATAATTTTATTTATTAACGCCTGTACATAAGTGTTTGTCAATTATTCTGTTTACATCAGCCATAAACCAATGCAATTATTCCATAAGTGAAGAGAGCTATTTATAAATACATGGTTTGAATCTTTCCATATCTTTATGATCAGTTAATTTTAACCGTAAAAGGGAAAAAGTCATTAAAATGTCATAATTATGTCGAAAACAGTCTTTTAGTATCGATTTGTGATTCATTGATGGAATCTGCAGATTTTATGTGTAGAGTAGATGTAAAATTCAATCAAAAGGGCAATATAACTTGCTACAAGTAGACTTGCCTTATTCTAATTACTTGCGCATATAAGCTTCTTTTGTATAAATAATCAATTGAGCTGCAGCTTTACATCTCCATTTGACAGGTTATTCTTCGAGTCGGAAGGCGAACGGTTGAACTATAATATTTATTGTCAAGCGTAGCCGTGCTTGAGCAACGTGCATAATTAAAGCGATTGTGCCATTGCTGCAAATCTATGTTTCAGCAAGTACGTGGCCATTTTAACCGTTAGGGCCTAGTAAAAGTGGCAATGCAGTATGGCTTCGAGTCTTCATATATAGTGAAACACTCGACTATACTGTTGATTTACTGAATTTTTTATTACAAAATATAAGTATCCCGCTGCACAGCACACAGGTCAAGTTCCAGGGTAATCCAAGCGTGCGGACAGCAGAATATCCGCAGGCTATTTCCAGACGGCAAAATCCGGCTATCGCAGCGGCTACTAAGAAATCGCCGGCTATCCACCGCAAAAATCCGAGGTATCCAACCTACAAAATATGCGCGCAGCTATCCACGCAAGCTCGCAGGCTATCGCGCTAACAAAACTGATCCGGTTGGACAGGCAGCGAGCTACACCATTTGCTGCATATTAAATTATTTTCCCCCAGTCAACGCTTCAGTGGCTTAGCGGTGCAGGCCCTGTAAGATTATTTATTTATTTATTGGGGTGAAATTTATGCACGTTAATAGTTATATCAATCGTTTATAATGAAGAAGATACGCTGTCGGCTAAAGGAGCCTAATTAGTCATCAGTAATTGTTTCAAGATTTCACAACAAAGAATATTTAAGATTAACTCTCTCTATAAACTTGTTTAAATGTTTTGAGTAGGCATGAACTATAACATTAGCTAACTCAATATGCTGACCGGCAGTATTATTATATATATACATTCATAACTTTACTACGAACTGTGGGCAGCCTACACAGCTTGGCCAATATATGGGATAAAATTAGTTTTAATCAGTATATTTTATTTTCTGAAGCTAGCCGTACCCGGACAAGCGCTACCGCAGGTCAAACAGCCTATCCTGGCCAGTCAGCTCCTGGTAAGATTACTCTTTCCTCTAACTTGTTTCTTTTAAGTACATGACATTATGACATAACATCGTTAATTTAAATGCTGACCATGTACTATATACAATACCTTCAGACATATATTACGAACCTGTGCCAGAGCCTAATAGCTTGCCAATATATGGCATAAACAGTTTTAATCAGTATTTTTTATTTCGTGAATCAGCCTACCCGGTCCAAACTGCTTATTCCAGCTCAGCCGCGGAGGTATATTTAATATACGATAATGGTCCTTGTTTATCAATTTGATTGATAATTTATTTGATACACCCGATATCAACGTCACCGTTATTTACCATTTGATTCTGTTTTATAGGTTATCCTGTTCAAGCTCCTTACGCCGCAGCAGCACCTGTAAGTCAACTTGGATCTGCCCCACCTGCTGGCGCATACGGTGCAGGCATGCAGCAATATCAGGTATTTTAATTCCAATTCCATCTTCAGTTTTAAAAGCTTTTGTTGAAGACGTTTATTTTCATGGCTAATATAACGTTAAACTTGCTACAGGAGACGCCCACCATCCTCGAAGGGCCGTTTGATGCTACAGCTGATGCGCAAGCCCTGCGTAAAGCTATGAAAGGATTTGGAACTGATGAAACTGCAATTATTAACATCTTGAGTAAACGTACTAACAATCAGCGATTACAAATCGCACAAGCATTCAAGTCAGGATTTGGCAAGGTATGACGTTTCTTAGTACGTAATTTACGTGTACGAGTATTTTCAGAATGAATAATCTAATTTAATTAATTAATAAACCTATAGGACATCATTAAGGACTTAAAGAGTGAACTGGGTGGACGTTTGGAAGAGGTAGTGCTGGCCTTGATGATGCCACGCTTTGAATTTTTGGCAAAGAAGCTAAACAAAGCCATCAGTGGTATTGGAACTAAGGAGAAGACTCTGGTTGACATTTTATGCACTGCAACCAATATGGAAATCCGAGAAATTAATGCTGCTTATCATCGATGTAAGTTTGGAATAAATGTTTCCGTTTTTAATTCTTTCAGGTGTAATGATTAAAATTCCAGAAATAATAATTGGATTGCTTTGATATTTAGTGTTCAACAAATCGTTGGAGAAAGATATTCAGAGCGATACTAGTGGCCACTTTTGTCGCCTTTTGGTTTCTGTTAACACTGTGAGTTTCGTTTATCTACAAACGTTTACTGATTGCATGTATTAAGTGTTGGAATTAATAGGGAGTTGATTTTGTTTAAAACAATTAGGGTGCAAGAGATGAGAATCCCGCTGCAGATCCTGGAATGGCATCTCAAGATGCTCAAGCTCTTCTGCAGGCTGGTAAGTGACATTAATTATGACTTTATCTCAGCATTTCATATTTGCAACGGTACTAATGATAACTTTAATTTATTAGGTGAAAAGAAAATTGGAACTGATGAATCCACCTTCAACATGATTCTTGCTCGACGCAGTTTCCCACAGTTGCGACTGATGCTCCATGAGTATGAACGTTTGAGTGGTCATTCATTAGAAAAGGCTATTCAGAATGAGTTTTCTGGAGACATCGAAACTGGATTACTCGCAGTGGGTGAGTGTCAACAAGAGTATTTCTTCATATAAATTTCCAAGCGAAAACAAAACTTTCTTATATGCAAAATTCGTTTATTGTATTATAGTTAAGAGTGCTCGCAACAGGGCCGCTTACTTTGCTGAGCGTCTTCATGACTCTCTTGCTGGAATGGGTACTAAAGATGATGATTTAATCTTCATTGTGGTGACACGTTGTGAAATCGATATGGAGAACATTAAGCAGGAGTACAACAAGATGTATCACAAATCCGTTGCACAAGACATTTCCGTAAGTTATCCCGCTTCCTAATATAAGCATTTACGTTAAATCTTCATGTAGTTTTAGTGCTAATTTTGTGTTTGAATGCTGTTTATAGGGTGATACTAGTGGAGACTACAAGAAGATTTTGCTGGGATTAATTGGAATGTAAGACACCTCCTCATTTGTTTCTTTTAAGAAAAATTCAAAGTCCTGTTCGTTCACTCTGCAATGTCACAGAATATAGCAATTTACGTGGTCAAAAATTATGTAATCAATGAAATTAAAGACGTGTTATTATTATTATATGTAACTATTCTAATGAAATTTTAAAATAGTCCAAACTGAATTTTTGAGATTGAATGGGTGCCTTCATGTGTATGTTGAAGAGTATATGGGTATTTAAGTGTTTTAAATTGATGTGAAATATATGCATAACATTAATGGAACGAAGGTGCCAAGTCAATGAAATATGTACTTAATTTGAATTTGCTGTTTTCTAACTTTCAATTTTTAACTAACAACAATTTTACCTAAAGATGGTGCTTTCGAAAGAGTCTGTTTATATGTACAGCTACCTAAGCAATGTTTTCTATCTTTTAAATTACGTTCGATTATTCTGGTGTATCCAGCGCAGCGATACTATTTGTGTGCTAAATCAACTTTTACAATCATTCAAGTAGTGTAGTCTAACATTGTATGCCAAAAATGATTAACTGACCTATTGTTGTATTACAATATTATATTAAATGACTGTGAATCATACATGTATTGTTCGTGACCTAAACTCTATATGCAAATATATGCATTTACATATAAAGATACATTTTATCTCGCTCATGAATAAATTCTGAAATGCTGACAACAACAGTTGTGTGTATGTTTGTAGATATTTTCAATTTCATATGAAGAAAAAAATGCTATAGAAATAATTTCGGTAAAAGGAATGGTCTTTTACTTTCTGTAATTAGTGCTAGTTTACACAATTTCAAGGTTCAAGCTACTTAAAAACAGAGTTTACATCATTGATTATTTTTTGGATACGCAAATTTTATAAAGCAAACGACAAAGTAGGCAAACTTAAGTAACTGATGAGATAAATGGTAACATAGTTCAATTTCATTCATCATAATATTCACATCATCATACAATTCTGGAAGCCTTGCTTGCAGAAGCTTCGCCGCTCGCTTGTTTGTTCATCTTATCCCTTATTTCAACTTATCTGGTTTACTGTTAACAATGGTTTTTTTGAGGTTTTTAATGTGAAAATTACCCTGCATAGCATTGAAATGTTCGAATCATGATATAATTTACTGACGTGTGTACATTTACATAATATATATTGTAGTACGTACATAGTGATTTCGCATTCTGACTAAAATTTCTCACAATGGCCTACATCGTCGTTGGGCACATGGGTGGAAATGTATTAATTAATATTAGTGGTTCAACTAAACAACTTATTACAACTTAAGGGAAAAGCGCACATTGGTGTGGGTAATTTCTTTTACAATAATCTTTTTAAAGTTGTCCACAAAATGATTGCGCAATCAAAAAAAGAAATACAAACCTGAATAACAACACTATTATACAGAGATGATATCGTAGTTTAGTTGGAAGCAAACAAGGAAATAAGAATCAAGCACAATACATCCCTACCATCTTCTTGATCTTCCCTGAACATTTAAGATATGGCTCCATTTTACACTACCTTTAAAGTCATAAATAGTTTTAAGATACATTTGGAAAGCATTAAGTCGGCCCTTTCAAAGAAGTGCAGCTGAAATATTTAGTACTACATCTGCTTTAAAGTAGGATGAATAAGAGTTTAAGCAGGATACAACGCATACACACAATTAGTCTCTTATCACATAAACAGACCGATAGGTTTACAAATATATATAATAATAAAGTGACTTTTGACTGACTGATCTCCACAAGGCGCTGTCATAAATACTCTATTTCTTTTGTTTTGCGAGAAAATGTATGCTCCTTAAATCTTCAACTGGCTACACACCAAGAGGAAATTGAAATGGATGGGATGGATTTTTTCCTCCTCTACCAGTACAAATAGTTTTTACACCATGGCCACTTTTATATAAATTGCTTCTTCACTCACATATTTTTATTACGGATATTTTTTAGTGTAAGTTGGAGAGAGGTTAACTTAAAATCTTTTCCCCTTATTTTGGCAATCCCTTCATTAATTTTTTTCATGCACAGACTCCAAGCTGTAGAGTGAATGGTAAGAAGGCAGATAGAAGCCCGAGGATGCTGCCGCTGTGGAATATTGAGCTTGATAAGCCTCCGCTGCTCTTGGTGTGTGAGAATAGGAAGAAGCCAATCCCAATGGGTCATAATGGTGAGATCGTGTCATGCATGGGTATGAAGAGCCTAAGACCACATCTGGATGACTTTCTCTCTGCTGAAGACAGTGGGCTGAGCTCGTCACGATTCCTGTCGCTCCTGGATTTCCCATCATGCTTGAGTGGTTGGAATTGCTGAAGGGAGCTACAGCTCCAATACTACACATATGGACAAGTCAAACGAATAAATATATTGTAATCGCTGAGTTACAATGGTTTGCTAATCGAAGCTTTCCATTTTAAATAAATGCAAATCAATGGAAAAACTTTGGAGATACAAACAGATTTAAACGCGATAGAAATTGCTTCAAACTGCACACGCTTTGTTCTACACTTACCTGTAATGGTCTGCTGAATTAGGATGTGTTGGATGGTGAATAGGATAAACTGAAGAATGGAATGAATTCCCATTGAGTGCAGCTGGAGCTCTTGGAGGCGATGAAGGTGTTGGCGGTTGTTGTTGCGGTGGAGGAGGAGGATCATTGGATCTTCTTTGATTTCTTAACTTTTCCTCACGTCGCCTGTTCATAGACAACGGAAACCAATAAGCTGGAATTTCTTAATATAAATCTAGCAGGAACTTAAACCAAATACGAGCTCTTACCATTTTGCACGTCGATTTGAAAACCATACTTGAATCCTAGCCTCTGGGAGACCAATTTTTGCTGCTAGTCGTTCCCTTGCAAATACATCTGGGTAATGAGTTCTTTCAAATTCTGAAAATGCATTAAGAAACGGTGCTATTAACTTAAATATTCCTTTTTCCTAGTAGCAGCTACCTATTTTGAATTTGCACAGTTACCTTTTTCTAAGCTCTCAATTTGTTCATTGGTAAAAGAAGTTCGGTTGCGTTGAAGCTTTCTTTTTAGTCTTAATCTAGCTTGATCATCCAATGGTGTCGGACTTTCTACAGACGAATTGTCTTCACATTGGCTTCCAGTGTCTGAGAGAGTTCCTAAAAAAGCAAAAAGAAAATGGTACTTTAACCTCAGAATTATCAAACTATTGATACTTTTTCATTGGATTGGGTAAGTTGCCATCCTATTCAGATCCGTAAATTCGAATTGCATATGATTAGCAAAAAGGTTTCCTTTTGGCAATGCTTACACCGTCGTTTCATATATATCTAGTTGTGGAGAGCTTCAAGACTTACATTCTCCATGCCAGCGTGAATTCGGAAACTTTTTCATCAAACAAAAATCATTATTGCATGCATACGTTCCCGTTTAGCTCTGGAGTAGAGAAGCCGAATTTCACGTTCCTCCAGCAGCCCAACATTTTTATCCCTTGTTCATGAAAAAAGAGGAAATGGAAAGTGAGAAGCCACACGCGATTCGCCATAAGGGAACAAGAAAAAGGGGATGTGAAGCGACACGAGATTGTGTTTTAAGCTAGTGGGACCGTTGTTGGCATTGTGCGACTGCCTTAGCTGGTAAGTCTTGTCGTCCCATACGAAACCAAGAGGAGAGATAACATACCATGTAGGATCTAAAGTAGTTGGTTGATGTTAGTAGTCCTTAGAAAATACTAGATTTCAATGTGTGTGCGGGTCTGCTCTCTTTTCTGCTTTTACCCTTGCACATTTCATAATATCATGTAGTGGTAACATTATGGAGAAACGGAGAGGAGGCAGACAACGTTTGCTCTTGCTCTTGCCACCCTTCCCAACTTTGTTGAATCCGTTAGCGATTCTCAGTGAGGCAGAAACTTGTGATAAAACTCCTCACAATCACAAATAACACGTCAGAATTAAACTAAAAACTTGCCAGAAGAAGAGTTTCAATTTGCACTGGATCCTAACTGATATCAAAGCTTCCTCCTCCTATTCTTCAGCTTACATAAAATAATATTATAGAGAGAGAGAGTTGCGACTTTGTATCCAGCACGAAAAACCAGAGAGAATACATAGGTTTTTTGTTAGCATTATGATTATTACAAGCTTCTTATGTGTGCTTTTATGCTTCTCCGGTATAAACTGTTAATATTGTTATTATTACGACAACTGCATTATTACACACCCAAAAAGGAAATGCTTGTCCAAAAAGGAGGAGAAAAGAATGAAGATGAGAAAAGTGAATAACTAACATTGTCGCTGAGTTATGTAATGCCGAGGTCCAAAAACCAAGATCTTAATACCGCACTTATTTACTACTCTCTTACCATGCTACGCCGTGCCACCAACACACACACAAAGTCCCTGGCAAACTTTAGCCACTTTTGTGATAAAGCCGGCAGAGTTAGTTTATATTGTAGTATTTTATGCTGTACAGAAGAATATAATAGCAACACCAGCTAAATGAAGATGTTCCCTCAAGATTGAGGATATGAATGAGCAGGATGGATGCAGATGATGATACTAACTCTTTTCCCATAATAGGATTGGCTCAAGTTTTACTCTCTCACACACATTTCCATACACGTAAGCTCTACCACAGTTGTGTCGGGTTTGTCAAGTACAATTCATGTTTTCCGTACTCAATTTTTATTCCAAAAACAGTTTAAGCAGCCTAATATTCAATTTCATATCACTAAACACCGCAACAGAGAGATAGGAAATGGGTGAGTTTACGCTTTTACAAATGGGATATTATAAAGAATCAGCTCTGAATTCAGACGGTTCCATTTTATCATAGCTTCCGTCGTGTTGCTGTATTAGATTTGCTTTTCATCTTCTCAGAATTCATGAATCCTCAGGAGTGTTGTGTGTGGGAAGCTTATCAGATCAAAAAAATATTCACTCCAAAATCACATGAATAACATGTACCTTTTCAAATTCAATGCCGAGTGTAAATACAAGTGGATGCGACAGCAAGGACTTTTCACCGGAAGAGACAGGTGTGCAAGATATAAAAAATATGTTACATACTGTTCTGAGCGTACAAAATGCTTAAAATTAAAGTCGTACACATGATCGCGCCTAGTAGTCAAGCAGTATATTAATTTCACCTAGGATATATATGCACTGTAAGAATAAATACATCTCGCATTAGTTTTCTGGGAATACGAATACATTTGACAATAGAGCATTTCCCGGAATTTTCAGTTACTAAAAATAGACACGTTAAAGCCATGTAACGTAACGATAACATGGTAGGTAGGTACATTTTACATATTACCTGTATATAATTTCAATTGTATAAAATGGGATTTCATATTTGAGAACTTTTGAATACTACCAAAGAGCTTCGTTATCCCATCATACTAATACGAAAAGGGGTCCAAAAAGTGCCTTCACATTTATTCGTGATGCTAGAAGGAGAGCAAATCGTTGTGGGAACAATACAATGAAAATGAGCCGAGTTTCTGGGTAAGCTAAGCTTATAATTCTGAAGCGAATGATGGTGATGATGATGATGATACATACATCTTCAGTTATCAGATCAGTTTTAGGAATCCGGCAGTATCATTACTCTATTATTACTGCCATTGCACCCTGATTCACTCCCACTTCCTCTAAAGCAAAGCAATGTAATGTACTCTGCTCTGCTGCTGCTGTCTCCTTTTGTGGAAACAGGCCTAAAAGTAAAGTAAATGATAGTTTTTGGGTAAGCAGGCTTTTGAGCTGTGTGTGCAGCTAAAAACCATCCTAGCTGTCTCGTACATAATAGCAAGTGTGAAATCATTTCCTTATCTTCTGCCAGAAAGTTGCGTTGAAAAACTAGTTGGAGAAAGAGAGAGAGAGAGAAAGGGAGTAGCGTAAACTCTTTTCTTTTTGCCTTTCCTTTAAATATCAAACTGGAAATAAATGAGCGTTGGGCGAGTAGCTCTACTAATACTGTAAAGCTTTACATTTTCATTCACTGGTATATCAACTGTATTCTTTAGAAGTAATGTACTCAGAATAAGTAACCTTGGATCTGAAATCATCTCATTATTACTATCCTCTTTTTTCCTCGGAATTCACAACCTATTCTGTTTTATTCCATTTCATTTCTTATCCCATAGTTAATTTTAATCTACAACACTCGTTTTGTTCTGTTAGAATGAAGACTAGTAGGAAGTTGGAATTAATTCATACCAACCTGCAACTTCGATTTCAAATATTAGTGCTTAGGAAAAGTTTTAAACTACAAACTTTACAAATCTTGTGTAAATGGCAAGGGCACATTTCTAACCTTGATTCGTATTACATCACAGACAGTTCATGGTAAAGTTTAGTTACTTTCCTTCGACGACGTTGACAGTCGGCCGTCTACATATACTTGCAGATCAGTGTATAGAAAGCAGTAGGCATGAATGCATAGATATATATGTATAGATAGATCGGCGAGCAAGATGTAGCTGAACTGAAAGGGAATTTTCTGGTCGTCAGAACCTCTTAGCAAACTCGTTTAAATTTAATGAGTCCATTACCTACAAGAAGATTTTGGGATGCATAGATGAATAAAAAGGATGAATATGGACGGATAGTCTTGTGGTCTGGTGACACAGCTCAACTCACCACGACGGAAACTCTTTCAAGCCGCCCTTAATCTGCATTTCACTCTAAATCTAGTATAATATTTCGTTATAATACCAAACGTTCCTTTTTAGCTCCAAGTTTTGAAGAAGGTTAGACTCCTAAAGTTTTGATACTCCTCAAGTCATTTTTGATTAGCAAACAACTACTTAAAATTTGGTTCTAGGGGAAATTAGAGTGCGGATGCTGACAAAACAAGTCAAATAATTTGATTTTCAGGTATTTCTAACTGCATAAAACCAGAATGAATAGGCTACGATATAGATATGCTTCTTTGAGTCAAGAGAAGTTCTTGAGACTGAAATATTTCAACCGAGCTTGATGTTGAAATTGGTAGCACTATGTAACTGTCAACAACATTATCATCACCAGTCATTTACACCACAAATCTTGTGCCAGCCAAGTTTCTGTCAAAGGTAACCCGTTTAGTTTAAGAGAGACAAAAGCATGTATAGATATCAAGAGTTGGGAAATGATTACGAAAATAATATACTTCAGAATGAACGCTCTCAGAACATTTTACACTTCTCAAATCGGCACGGCAAATCTCCACAAAATCAAAGTTATACCTGCTGTCACCGTATTTTGTACCTAATACAATGCAAAAGGTAAATAGCAATGAAGCACAAAATATGATGTCATGACTGCTGATTATAAGATAATATGATCCATTTCCCCGTGTAAACCCCCAACAAAGAGACCTACAGACACAGACATTGTCAGCGTTTTGGTTCCTGATTGTGATTACAAAGATGATGATACTTATCCCATCCCTCAACAAGGAGCTTCCGACTGTGGATCACGACCGACAACAGTATATATCCCAGAGGTTAAGAAAGTCCCTGTTAAGACTTCCTTTGTACAGTTTACACACATTATTTCATACAAAACATGGAGTGGAAAGATCACTACATGAGAACACACTGAATCCATCCTTGTTTCTTTTGTCCTTTACTTCTGCTCAAAAGTTGAAGAGAAAAATACAAGAATGAATGGCATGAATCAAATGAAACGTGTATAAGTTCTTGTACCTTGTTTCTCTATTATTCCTCGAGACCTCTTGCTCAGCAGGAAGGAGAGAGGACTTTTGGTCTGCATTTACAAATGTGAATGGAAACGGTGTACGGAGCTAATTTTGTGAGTGAATTATTCAAAATGTATTAACTCAAATTAAATACACTAATTTCTTCACACACAACTGTTCAGATATACCACGAACTTCTAAACAATTTGTATGGTAAAAATGTTTAGAATGAAGATTTTCTAAGGTAAAAAGTACAAACGCCTTTTATAATACAGGAACACTAAAATAGGGAGGGGATTTCAAAATGTTTTTGACAATCTCGGAACCAAATATGTCAAATATTAATATTAATGCCAAATGAGAATTTTAAAAACCCCAGAAAAGACTGAGGTTCGTCTTAATCATTTCATTTGGGTTTCTCATTCCGTCGACCAACTATATTGTTTTTGTTCACACAGATTACTGATATTCAGCGTGTTGTTGTTACCCTGATTCAACATCAAATATGAATGACTACACAAAAGAATATAAAGTATTTGTAGCTGTTTGTAATTTACTTCATATTTTTCTTCCTATATTTCTTGACATTTTCTTTCATCGGACTTTTCTTACCCGAAAAGGAAAAATGGTAAGTTGTACTGTCCCATTTTTTATTCCATAATTTTCATATTTTTACATATTTTTTGCTCATACATAATGTAAATATTACAATGATATAAATAATCGTGTGCCTTATGTCAGTATGACGCTGGTGGTGGTGGGATAGAAGCACGGGTATTAAGAGGATATTACATTATTTGTGTGCATGCACGGCAAATATGAATACAAATTGTACAGGAAATAGAGACCAGAAAAAAAACTATTCCATCCTTCTAGTTATTGTTACTGTTATTCTTATTATTTTTTAGTATATGTCATGTTGTCGCACTTTTATGTCTATTCTTTCCCATTTTTAGGAATACATTGAGCTACAAGTCATTCTTAGATGAAAATGCATGCATGAAAGAAGTTTGTTGGTTGGTTGGTTGGTGAACACAATCTCGTGCATTATGCTCCAGTAGTTTCTTGTTCATCAATATCAACAAAGCAGAGCAGAGAACGAAAAAATCTCTTCAGTTGTTATTGTCATTGTTGTCTGAGCTCCATCATCATAATAATCATCATTTATTTGCATGAATACAAAGGACACTGTTAGTAGCTTGATACTCGCATATATTCATATATTTCTTGAACAGATTAAGTGTGTCTTGAATGTCTTTTTGTTGTATGGAGATGTTTACCGTATTCAAATTTTAAATAAGCAATGAAGCACAAGGAATCCGTGTGCCATTTTGCCCTCCATCCACCAAACATCAAAGTTATTACTGTCCAAGGTAATGGAAAATGTGCATGCATTCGCCTTAAAGTTATCATGTTTGTCATTGAATGATGCCGAGTCCAATGGAACAAGTCAAAATGACATTGTATGCAGAAAGAATTGTACGTACGTAGTATTAATCCAAACAATAGATTAATCTAGTAGATCCAAAGTAATGTCGAAAGGTTCATTAAGACATCATTCTGCAACTGAAATATGTGTGCACATATTCATAATAATTGAAGTTTTGAAAATATCCTTTAAATCATTTTGTCATCCTGATATACTCTTCTCACTCTAAAAGTTATTCAGCAGAATGCATAACAATGGAATAGAATTAGGGAGATACGAGAGAGTTGTTCCAGGTTTTAGAGCAGCACACATCAACATCACATATGAATTCGATTTGTATCTGCTTCCATCATACATAATATTTCGGAATGGTGATGATGATGCGATGTGTGTATGAAATTGTACATGATCATAACTGACGAAAATACGTATATGCAATGCGATAAGCACAAAAGATGAAATGAGACATTATTTACACTCAAATGATCCTATTTAAAAGAGAGTGAGAGAGTCCCACCAACCAAATATCGCATCGCATTTCGAGCTGACAAGCCGGCTGTGTGTACTCGTCCCTGTATGACTTGACGATATTGCATTCATGTTAGTAAAGTTCAGATTGTCGAGGTTGCTACTGTACTGCATAAAATGTACCTTTTCCTGACTTACTTTTTTGTAGGAATTCGAATGCAAGTTAGGAAATAACTGGTGGTAGCATAAAAATACAAATATTTAAAAAACCAATGTTATTTTTGGTGCTTCAGGCAACCAATACAAACTAGATTGAAAAAAGTATTGGTATTTGGTATGGAAAATTCGAAAAAATATGAAGCAATTGGCAAGAAATTGCGTTAAATAGACACTAAACATATTTGCTAAATTACAAATCAAAATGAATTTTGTAACCAGAGGGCACGTATAAATGGCAAGATTTAACGAAATTCAATATGACTGACGGATTAAATCTATTTGGTCACATTCTAAGGCAGGAATTTGTGGCTGTTTTACCATAACACTAAGAAACCATCATCATCTTCATCTCCGCCCATTCTCAAACCCGTAATCGAAAGCAGTATGATTCCTAAATCAAATTTTCTACTTATTTTCCACATCAGCCGATTTTCTTCAATCCGATAATATGGAATCCACAGGCTCTTCCCGTTAACTACCGCCTGGAGACGAGCGGATTATGATGAGAATTCCCCTTTTCAGAGAAATGAAAACATATTTATATATGTAATGAAGGGATTAGTCAATTTTGGGGGAAAAGTGGCAAAATATTTTCCAGGAACTGGGTAAATCGTCGTGAATTATTTTCCCTGTATTCAATCACCAGCTCCGTCCTCTCCACATCCCATACACACGCAACAAGGATAAGTAATTCGTTCATGATGAGATGAAAGTGTGGAGTAACAAAGCAAACATTTCATTTTCACCCTGAATCTCCCCGGTGAGCCACTTAAGGGATTTGGGAGGAGCTTAGTCGATCATCATATCGTACCTCGTAGATTATTTTTAAACACCTTTGACAAATGAATCCCATTTTACATGCTTTAACAGTAATAAATAAGTGGATACATTTCGTTATGGGTTTTTTCTGCTTCTGGCTATAAAAAACATACGTACATCTGTACTTTTCCTTTGGTTACACAACACACATAATACCAACAACTACCTTCGTCATCATTATCACTTGCAACTGAACTTACAAATTTGAGTCTGTCGTGGTTTTTTATTTGGGATGTCTAGGGACTCATAATCATCGACCATATACACCACGGCTATAAAGCCACACATGCAAACCTCGTCAGAGAAAAGTTCGCACCGAGTACCCTCCACTACTTTACACTTCCACACACAGATTTAATCAACCAACCAAGACCAAGCAGTTTTCTACACTTTAGAATTGTGATTGTTAAAAAAAAGCACCCCAACTTGGATTTGGATCTGGGTTCGGTTGGTGGGGTGCATTACAGGCAGGGTGCTGTAATGAAGACTAGAATTGAATAAAGTGTGCGTACCCATGGAACAAGAATGAATGAATGGATAATGCAATAAAAAATTGAATGCGTACGACTCTCGAAATCTATTTTTTATTCCTTTTTCACTCCTGCCACTTACAATTTTAGAAGCTGCTGTCATCAAGAAAACAATGAGTAGACTGCTAGGTGTTACCTTGTTATTGCTGAGCTACTGTGAGAGCAAACACTTAACAAATATACCTTTATATTTGTACGTAATTACTAGTATCAAGTTTCAGAGTTTTTGACGTTCCTCTTCTATACTTGTTTATTCATCCCTAGTATAACGAGGATCAAATTGGCTACGCAGCGTGAAGGCACTCGGAAATGGAATTTTTGACGAAACTTAATTAATATGTTGTGTGAATAAAGAAATCGAGTTAAATACCAATGTTAATAATAATGTTGTGATCCACATTTTTTAAGAAACCCCATTGATAACGTTGATAGGAGCTGGCAAAAGATACGCCGTGTGCATGCTCAATAAATAATAGTAAAAGCGCGTATTACATATCTGGTTAAAAACATGGCCGACAAGAAGGAAGGAAGCTGACGACACAAGACAGACAGAGGGGAAGGAAGAACTAACATATAAAGACGGAAGGGTTGCGCTGCAGCTCCTATATCAGTTATAATGATCACAAATCCAAATTCAGATTTGTGTGTTTAAACCACAGACTGTGTTTTCCCACTTGCATCTAATATGTTTATAGTACATTGGCGCTTAGTTTCTTTGTAAAACAGCTGTATTTAGTTACCACCATCATTATTATTCAGACTAGAAACAATACAGTTTGTGAGAAACTTCTAAAGATTGTGTTAGTCTTGTAACTTCCCACGATGAAGTTTTCATACGTTTCCCCCCACTATCTGTGATCCGTCTATCATCTTCATGTTCTAAAATGGTTAGCTCGTTTTTAAGCAAATATTTGTTAGTCTGCGAGACATGACGTGTCATCCTAGTGAAAATGACAACTGACAGGTTCACGTCAAATCTATATGCAATGAAAATGTTGCATGTAAAAAACCTGCCCGCATAACGTTCAGCAAGATTGCATTGCCCAAGCGCCTCATCAAGCATGGGCAGACTTGGAAAATGGATAAATGGATTTGAATAGCATTATGTTTACATAAAGGGTTGAACATCATCCGATGCACGCAATGTGAACACACATACATGAGGATTTTATATTATTGTATGTTTGATGTCAGAACAATTGCTTAAATCAGGGAAGGGATATTAAACGAATGAATATTATACCGCTACCCATGATAAGCGCTTCCCTTCTAACTTGGATCCAATATTTTGTAATGTAGCATCATTCAGAAGAGGTGTTAGTCCACATCACGCAACCACCCCCTCAAATTAAATTTGCTATTATGCCTAAGCAACTTTCGCCACAAATAGCCTCAGCTTCAGTTTTGTTGCAGGTAGCCCCATAGTATATAATTTATTATAAGAAATTAAAATGGCCAACCTTTTTTCGACGTGTATCCGTCCAGAGGTGAGCCAGACGTGAGACATCCATTACTATCCCCGGACTCCGCACACCGCCATGCCCAATTGAGTATCCACTACAAGAATACCACTGTCCTCTCGACCAGTTTTGATGGGAGCCCAAAAGTCTTAATTTATCTTGTGCTATTTGGTCTTGATCCTGTGTCATCTGCGGAGGCATCCCGTCATTAGGATCTTTGTGGGTTGATGACAGGTTTCGAAGAACTCGATTAATCGATGAAACCTACAATAATATTCAAATGAGAGCTAAAATTTAAAAGCACAGGAAAATGTTTCAGCGTGGAAATATAATCCACAGAAAGATATTCAAACTATTTTATGCAAGTGCCATGCTAGGGAACATTTTAAAGCACGGGATCCATTTCCCAAAAAAGAAAAACTCTTTTCAGCCGTCATTAGCAGGAGACAGTAAATTATTGAAACCAAAACGTGAAATGAGACCTACTGTGAGAGGGAAAAGAGTTGTCTACTATACTACAACACTCTGTACTCCACTTGACTCTCTCAACTTCACCAAAAAGTGTGATGATAAATACTGCTTGTGTGGGTATGCATGCAACCAAAGATCACAATGAAAACTGGAATTCCAAGCAAATCCCATAATATGTTATGCCTGTCAAAGCCATTCAACTTGAGCATCATAGTTCCCAGATATTCATGCAAACGTGCGGCTACGTCTCTATTATCATATCATTTATTTATTTACTAAAAAAAGGAAACCTGCAATAAAACAGATTCTTTTTACACATCCCTGAATTTTCACTACATACATTTCCGAGACAAAATGAAAGTTATGAAATATTAATCAGTTGTATCCGACAATTCAAATAAAGCCAATGTGGAATAAAAATAGACGCAACTCATACAAAGTGGAGGGGAATGGTCATCGATAGTCTCCCTTTCAATGGGATTCATCGACCGAAAAAGAAGATGAAAAGATGCACTGCACTGCCCGAGGCATTGCACCGTGAAAGCATCTTCTCTCAGAAGGAAAAACTGTAAGATTCTGTGCGTGTTCAAAGGTTGGCTGTGTGTATATCTATATATATCGTCAAATTTTGGTTACACATGAAATTATTCCGTTTCCAACTTTTCCATTTTTAGAACATACTTGTACAGTTGAAAGAGGAAACACGTATTTGAACTCCCTTGTCCAAAAAGTATCTGAGAATGCACAGACTTTCAACTTATATCTAGAGTTTTTCTTATTCAACTTTTCCTTTCTCGTCAATACCTAACTTCTTCAAAAAGTTTTCAGATATAGAGTCTATCAAACATATACAAAGGAAGAAAGAAGACAAGAATAAAAAAACTATTTTGCTTGAGTTGAGAGTGCAATGTCATGGACGCGCCATTTACTTGAATCAGCCCACATACATACATAAAATGTGAGTCATTACTATGATGTTCGTAGAAGAACAAACGTTATTCGATCAGACATCGAGAGACATTGCCGTCTGTTCTAATTTTTTGGTATACATATAGCTAATACACACGCAATAATTCTCCAGACAAGCAATCACGTAATTAGTTCTGTATTAAGTAATATCCATTAACGCGACGAGATTGAGCGTGCCAATGGAAACATTCCAGAGATTTGCAAAGTGTCTCCTTTTTGCACTCTCCTCCCATATCACCATAAGCATCGTCTCGATTGAACAAGAGTCTAGAAATTTCTTGGTAAAGCGTACATGTCCATATTACGAATTCAATGTCCATCCTCATCCCATTTGACACTATTTCAATTTTGTATTGCCCCGCATTAAAAGTCTTAGATGTAATATATGTCTCAACCTATTTACATAAGTATCGTAGCCTTGCAACCATTTCCTTTTGCTGCTCTTCTCGTTTTGGTGACAAGGAGAATACTCCAGAACAAGACCATAATGTGGTATGATGCTTATGGGGCTTGTGACTTGCCAATGACTTAACTGAAGTGGGTATGACCAGAACCAGCTCTACTCCTCTGCTCCGCCACTGATTTCATTCATGTTTTGATAATAATGCCAACACATAATCATAACAATAATAAAACAGCACCACCACTTTTCTCCAAAGCCGAACTGAGTGTGCTTAGGTTCGTACGTACCTTTTACTCACTCAGTTCGTGGAATTGTAACAAATGTGAGTTGGCAATCATGACAGGCATATATATAGCGCTACTAGCTTTTCTTCTCGAGCTTCTCCCACTTTATTTTCGTAGTTTACGTGTGCACATTGCAATAAACACTCGTCAACACAACAATATCGTTGGAGTAATATTAGAGCTGGAAGGAGCGCTCACAACTTTGTCGTCTTCTCCATGTCGTCGTGACTTTGACTTGGGTGAATGAGGAAAGAAGTGAAGGCGTTGAAAAGCCCGTTGGGCTCCTTCCGCTGTCAGCTCACATTATAAGGACCATGACAAAATAGGGAGGAAGGATCCCGATAAAATATCCTATTAAAACAGACATTACTCGATTCCATATAAACACATGTACCCATTTTACCCGCACAAATATCCAGTATTATACATCATTTTATACAAGCTTCCTAGAACATTCATTCAGTCTTCGTAACAGCGTCAACTATCACATCACCCAAAAATGGATGCTGGAAACTCTTGCCGTGCCAGTCTCCTCCTCACCATCATCACATTATCAAAAAGTCTCGTTCTCAAGCAAGGGAAAACTCATCGTATCGTCCGGATACGATAGGATACAATTTGCTTGTTCATTCTTGAGTCATAGTAATATTGTAATAAATATGCACATCATTTATCGTCACCAGAAAGTCGCAATATAGCTCAACAGCCGTCACCATTACTTCAAGAAGCAACAGCAAAGGCAACAACAAAAAATCATCATCTACACGTTTTCTTCACGTTTTCGGGTACTACCAGCATCACCACGCAAATGTCACATCGACAGGGCTCTCTCCAGTAAATGTAATCCTGCTACCGTGTATTATTCTTGGAAAGAGGAGGACGAAAGAATAAAATGCGTCGCGTAACGTTGCCACTGTAATATTAGTAGCATTTTGGGTTCCTCTCATGTAGTTTGTGGTGTAGTTGGTTTTGGTAGTCGACAAGGTTTTTGAAAGAAAGATCGATGAAGATGTCAAAAGAATGGCATAACGCCTTGTCAACTTTTTTACACCCCAAGACCAACAAGAAGACATCTTCTCGTACATAATATTTACTTCCCTGCCGTGTTTTACATTCTCCTACATGAAGGCCGCCGTCCTAATCTTATATTGTATGAGAGAAAGTGTACCTTTATGCCATGCCATGTCACATGCGAGGAATTTTTGGTATTATATGTACTTTACGGTGGTGAGAAAGCAGCATTCCTTTTTTCTTCCAACGTGTCACTTTCTCCCTGCAGAGAAAATTCCCTGTGGAAGTAACGAGTCCTGGTTGTTGTTTTTCTTCCTCTTGACAACTCAAAATGTGCAGTGCACGCACCACTCCCGTACTCAGTTTTAAAACAGAAAAATTCCATGAAATTCCTCTTGGTTGCGGACTGGAAGACAAGGTAAGGTACGTTTGGAGCACCACAATGTTGTATAGGACATGCATGACCATGAAAAACAAGAAATGAGATATCAATATTGTCTCATTTGAAACTGGAAAGTGCACAACCTTGTCGTCAAGCTATTATAGCTACTCTTATCTTGCCAGTTTTATTACAAATAGAAATAACCGTGAAAGAAGGCATTATGTGGGTCGTCTATTAAACAAAAAAACTCATGCACACGTCGATGAAAATGATTAGAAATACAGAATTGCTATGAAAGGCTCACTTGCACAAAGTTGCAATGCTCGATGCGTAAAAATACAGGGCAACATCACCTTCCTATGAAATAAATCACGATGTTGAGCACATTCTTTCATTGTGGAGAACCCCCAATGCTTATCTTGCAGCATGACTTTGATTTATAAGTGGAAATGATGTTTAATAAGAGCAAAAATACAAACATCACTCGACAATCCAGGAATGAAGTAATTTTTTGGCTGCAGTTGCTGCAACAAAACATCCGCCATTATATTATGGATGACACAAAATACTGATACTGACCATGGCAGCTAAAAATGCTCACTCACTGTTCCAAATAAGGCACAACGGCACAAGGCTTGAATGTAGCGCAAGGACCGGATTCATGATAAATTACGATATCATGATAATTTCCCCTAATTTTGTTGGTCATACTCTCCGAAAAATTCGTTTTGATTTACCGTCTCGGGTAAAACACAACATTAAATCTAATTATATGAGTTTTTACTGGACAGCACAGCCGTTCTTTATCCCCTGCCTCATTTCAGTACAGCTTAATCCCGACTCCCAAAAAGAACCATGAAATCACATATTAAGCGGAACAATGTTGGTTGTTGTTGATGGTGATGGCAAATGTTGTACGTTTGAACATCTTCATCATAAACTTTGACAAGGCAATTTAGGGGATCGAAAAAAGTTATCCGCTTTTTACTTTTGACCTTGTTCTAGAGCAATATGAAGTACGTGTGTCACCATCAATAATCCATGTAATAAGTATGTGAAGCTAATTGGCAAAACGAATTCCTTCCCAAATGCTCATGTTTAGAATCATCATCATTCTAATTGGTTCCGTATCATACAGCAAAATCCCAAGCTATTTTTGGTGTATTCAAATTTCACGGTGATTTTCCAATCGGGCTAAGCAGCAGTAGTGGTGTGTGGTGCATTGCATTGTTAAGATGATGGAGAAAAAGTCAACTCCTTTCATCATACGTCCACGATACACATATTTGCATTAATGTGTACTTCCATGTCATGGGAAACCTGTTTGCCCTTATTTGTCATTTCATTTTCAATCTTTTAGAAAAGAACGCAGGGAAAACAAAAACGAAGAAAAAGTCACAAAATATAATATGAATAATGCAAGTTCAATCCGTAAAATATTGGCACCCCGCCGACATTTTTTTTCGTTGTCACACGCTGTGCTTTTTTCTTCTGCTCCAGAAATGAGATCCAATGCTCTATCAATGCTCCAATGTCAATAATAAAATGAGATGCGGATCTTCTGCTTGATTACAAAGCATTACAATAATAAAAATAGCATTTGCATGTTTAGCTATTCATTTCTATTCCAAAATTCAGGCCCATGTCAAAACCACCAATTCCGGGATGTGTGTGATACGATACGATATGTAGATACACATACAAAATATTAAGTCATCAACTCCTTTTTCAGTTGGCCCATTACATATTCATAGAAAGTCGGTACTCCGTTTCGCATTCCTTTTTTTACATGCAAATATGACACGTTTCCTGCAACGTTTCCCAAAACTTTTTTTTGTTTTTTCACGCCAAATAAAAAATAACATACTACACAACAAAAAAGGATGAGAGAAAAACCTAACTCTGAATGAATGAGCTCATACATACTTTAGTTAATATGTTGGAGGTGATTATTTAAGGACAAAAGGCCATGTAATACATTAAGGTCGCAAAACAATAGGTTGTAAACCGACCTTTTATCAAATGGCCAGTGACCATATGCATTGGATATTTAATCACGAGTCACTCACTTCATTTCTAACGTGTACTCTTTTAATATCAGGAAATGAAGTAAAAATGGGAACTTCACGACAGAGAAACTAATGACTTCTCTTTTTTCAGATCAGATCATCATCATCTAGTACTGATGAGTTACGAGAAAGTCCCCCCTTTCCTTGTCCATGCTGTACTGTGAATTGAGCCATTTGTATTTGCATGAGTGAAAGGTTTCCCCCTAACCCATTGATTCATTCATTCATTCATTCATTTGGAGGGCGTTGAAGGTCGAGATTACAATCTTGAAATAATATTATTGATGACGTGTTGTAAGATGTCATATTCTGATAAAAGTGGTTCCTGCTGATAATCTTTCATCAGCTTTTAATAACTTATTCGGATACATACGACGAGCGTCAACACAGCACAATGAAGAAAAGAGTGACGTGAAGTGATGTTCATTTTCGGCATCAACTTTTTACACACAATATGATTTCATTTTGATGATACCGAAATAAAAAGTGATGAAGAGACCAGTATATAAAAAATATTGACACTTGATGTACATCTTGTTTTGATACAAAATACATACCATATCCAACGAATCACTTCAAATTCGAAAAGAATACAAATCCGCTTAGAGATTTTAAATCCCAAGACAACTCTCATCTGGGCCGACCAGCCCAGAGTTGTTCATGGCGATACTAAGCACAACGGTAAAGGAATAAAAAAAGATTTCCATTTTACAGCTCTATTCTTCCATATCCACAAAACATGCCGTGGCCGTAAAGAAAAAAAACTCCCTCAACTTTACAAATAAAAACAAGCAGGACAAAAGTAAAATCGCATTGCCTCCTTTGAGCGTTTATTCCAAGTATGAATTCACTTTACCTATATAAAAAAGTATGTATATGCGACTGGGAAGGCAGTGCACTGCAACAACCACTGCAACTGTAGATTCGGTCTTTTGGCCAGCCAGAAGCTGTTTAATATGAGTACCACGAGCAAAATTAACATTTTCACTTGCCGTTCACTCGTCCCAAACCAGCCGTTCACTGATGGTCATACATACATACATACATGTGTGTAGTTTTATGGAGTAGTTCCAATATTCCACGTACCGTTTTTTCCTTATATCGCTATAAAATTGAATCGGTTCAAGGCCATTATGTATGTTTAATCCGGCGTTATTTTATACAATCGACTCGACTGTCTCCCTGCATTGGACGTGTGTACGGCAATGCCTTTTCCTGGTTTATGTATTTCCTCCATGTTTCACATCCCTTCTTTCGATCGTCCACTTCTTCTTCCTGATCCCCTTTTCATTTAAATAAAATCCGTGCTTTGTCTTTTCCTCTGTTATCGCATTGCGTTCCAAGGTTTTGGCTTCTTTTTCATCTCAAGTTTTTGCTAGCAGAGGACATGCTATTTTGAGAAACGCACACATAAATTCAAAGCAACGCAAAAGGCAATGGTATGCATAATTTTGTTTCGCTTTTTAGCCCTCTCGCCCTAAAGTACATGGCAAACAAGAACAAATTAACGTGGCAGCAGGCGCAGGGGATGTGGATAGTCGAGTCCAGCCAGAACCATAAAAGTTTCACGTCTGAGATTGCCTACTTTGTTCTTATGTCCAAAATAATATCAACTTTGAATGTTCAAATAATAATAAGTTGGAATGTTACTTTCCCCATAAAACAATATTCCATTCACTCCAACGTTAACTTCCTTACAATATGCAAATGTTTATGGTATGAACATTGGGTACGGCTGTGGAGAAACTTCTTCGTAATAACAAATGAAAGTACCATGCCAATATAGACCCAAAAATCTCTTACCCAACGGCATGTTTTTTTCCTTTTATTCAATATTTTTACTACTTCATCCTACGTTTTTACCTTTTCTTCAGTTACATAAACGAAACAATAGGAGGAGGAGGAAGAATTTTTGTATCAACAAATTTTTTTGACTATTTTTCTCTCTACTTGATACAACTTTTTTGTGCTTTAGTTCCATCTTTACAAGGACACGACAGTTTTGTGCACATCGTGTGTACAAGTACACACAGGGAAACCTACAGAAGCATGCATGCATTGGCTGCATTCAGTTATTGCCATTACTATTAAGTAGTACCAACATGGTAAAGAGATTTTTAGAAAAAAAGAAAACCAGCAGAGCCAGAGAAAGGATACAAATGGTGAAGAAATAGCTTTGGTTTTCTTCCTTTTTCCCTTGCCTTCAATGCTTGTTGGACTTTTTTTCGAATTGTATATATAAGTATGCGAAGTTGCTCCCCAACTCAGCGATTTCACGCTTGAATGCTTTGATCCATAATGCAAGAGCTGGCTGCATATGTATGTAGAATGCTGTAGGACCAGAACCAGAGCAGAAGTAACAAATACGATTTTCTACACAGCCGATGATCGGATCGCAAGCTTGAAAATTTACACTGTTGGCTTTGCAGCCTTATGTGTACAAAGTATGTATGTAGTATGCATATCATGCGTATTTTTTATACCATTGTAATTTTAAAATGCTAAAATTAAACCTAAAATTAAAAATAGTTAGTGTGGGGTTTTAATTTTTTACTCATATGGCCCGATATGCCAATTATAAACTGCAAATAACGCAATACACCTTGTTTTCTACTGTTGACATGATCTGGG
The DNA here is from genome assembly GCA_001718145.1 of Orchesella cincta. Lineage (NCBI taxonomy): Eukaryota > Metazoa > Arthropoda > Collembola > Entomobryomorpha > Orchesellidae > Orchesella > Orchesella cincta. The sequence continues at coordinate 125,036 of LJIJ01000222.1, read as the reverse complement.
TAACTTGAGATATTTCTTTTAGATAAATTTCAATTTATATGGCTCAAGTATTCAATTAATCTTTTTAAAGTAAAAGTTGCACAAAGTTATTACCTAATCATTTGTCCCAAATATTACAATGTGTGACCAAGTTATTTTCCAGGAAGTTACATAAAAACCACGTTTTACTTGTAGACGTACGTTTCACTCTTCCAGAGGAGGAGGAACATTAAAGGATGCCTGCAGTTCGAGAGGATATTAAATAATTTTCCAAAATGTGCCGGCACATCGTCAACTCCTATTGAGACTGTTCGTTTCGGACTAATATGCATTTTATGAAGGAATTGAGACCAGAGCGGCAAGTGGTATCCTGATATTATATAAATTGAAAACACATAAGTATATAGCCCACGTTATACATATCTGGGAGACATGGAAGGCTCATAAGTAAATCAGGATCGCAAAGGAGAAAAAGAGATTTGTCGCTGACGGATAAATGTGCATGCACTACAATAAAAAGGGCTTTGACAACTGAACTGGAATGTAATCGCGGGGAAACTAGGCTTCAATGTGCGTGCATGTCTGCAACTCTCGCTTCTCCTGCAATCGTTCTCCACTCACAAAAGTGTAAGACACGATTTTATAGAACAATAGGAAAGTGAATGAACCATTAATAATGATGAAGCTTAGGAAATTCCCTTGAACGAATTTTATCGATGTCATTGCACTTCCTCAATTTTATGTTTGTATACACACACAGACTTTATTATGCTGATGCTCACTGAAACAAAAAGCGTATCACTAGGTTACTCATATAAGTAAAAGGGAACTCTCTTGCCTGATGCCACTTTCGATTGACAAGTCAATGTTTGGATGTAGCTAAAATGCTTTGATTGGAAGACAAAGTAGAGCATAAAAGAAGCAGAGTAGTTTTAAAGCTAGGACTTACACTAGGAATATTTTCATTAGTACAGATCCCTTCGGAGAGGAGTCGGTCGCGGATTTCCCATGCGAAAATGGATGGACATTCCCGTTTGTACTGAGCAATTTTGTGAACCACACTTGAGGTTGCCACACGAGGCTTGCTTCCTCCAATGGCTCTTGGTCTAATAGAGCCGGTCTCATAATATCTGTATTAAAAATAAAAAGTACAACATTTTGTTTAACTTCCGCACAAATTTATTTTGTTGACATACTAATCATCATGTAGATTTAATGTATGAAATGAGAATGGATTGAGGGAAAATCCCATTCTTTCACCCCTTTATCCATTTTGTAGACGTCAACAGATCTCGTTTTATGATTATACTTAATTACTTTGCACAATGTTTAGTTGAACGACCAACAACAGACAACAGCCTGACGGACACCTTGGGGATTTGACTGGAAGTGGTTGATTTTAGTGTGGTTTGGTTCTACCAATAAAGTCATATTATCCCCTCATCGTGTTATTTGATGGGAACAAATGTGATTATTCTTTTAAAGTCTCTGGAGACCAAATAGTCGGACACGAGAACAAATGGCGATAAACAGTTACGATATTAGCTTAGACTTCTTGTGCAGTTACGTTCATGGATATATCTTAATATCGAATTCATGCAACAAATAACGCGCTAGAAAAATATGAAAGATGAAGAACAACTTCTTCCAACGAATTTTGGAAACGGCGTCCATCTGCCGGACTATGATTATCGTAGAAATGTCAGCAAAATTAGGTCGCGCCTCATACCAGAATGGCCAGCTCACTATTTCTGGCAAAAGGAGGTCTCGAGATCTGGAAGCTGGACTATCCAACTGCAAACAAACCCTTTACAAAATACTCGCCCCAACCTGATATGTGCCGCATAACTGCATACATACAACCAAAAACCCTCATAACATATGTCCATATTAAATACAACTTACACAGTACTTAACTACTCCATTTCAAATCTCACAACCATGTGAATAGTCAACACTAAGAAAAAAGTACATTAACTGTATAACTAATTGATTCTTCTACAACCATGCAAATCACTATAAAGATGAACAGCATAAATCGTTGCCACGCCCTCGCCACAAGGAAATAAAATAAATATTGGTATGGTACCTCTTGAACAATGAGTAGAGGAGAAAAATAATAATCAATAATTAGTCTAGCATGTCTCTAATGCTACAACATCTATGCCAATCCGCCCACGTATCTATAACAAGTGAGATAAATCAACAAACATAAACCCAAACAGCAATGATAATAACTAATTGCATGGTGGACTTCTTCATTTTCAGTATACAATAAAAAGCTGCATCAATTTCCTCTACTCAAGCAATCGGTAGTATCAATACAAAAATCACAGCTACCTAATCAAGCTAAAACTCCTCTTCGCTCTGACAATAGCCTCAACAACATCTGAATTTGACTAAAGCATTTATATAATACACTAAAGTGAAGGCGAAGTCTCTAGAATAGACTTAAATAACGACAAGCAACAATTAATTTAATATATCCAAGTGTCAATTCCTGAATTACTCTATTCCCTGCCTTACCTAACTAAGACACTTGTAAGAATAGATATATTTTTTTCAATCGCTTCAACCCCATCTATATCCCCCCACATAAATATTCATGGAGCACGGTCGCATACAAATTCTTTTTAGCTATTTATCAAATGTGCATTTGCACCAAACTTCATCCTCTCCTGCTCGAGATCGAACCCTCTAGACAGCAACCTCATCAATATCACATACTCTATTCGTTCAGAGGTATACGAGGTCCGACTATTCTAATGTACTGGCCCAATATCAAGCCTTAGCAACTGAATGAATTGCGCGTTAAAAAAAATACATTATTGATACAAATTACACCATTAAATATTTGTTTGCAGAGATGGAATAATCACTAAGTCGCACTGCCCATGATAGTAAGTAGCAGGGATTCGGCGTTGTATGAGAGTTGGTCAACGAACATGAGCCCGAGGCAGCTGTCATCTCCATTTATTTACACAGTCACAAAAAAAGCCTTGATGATGGTGAAAAACTTGCAAGTTAGTATGTTGATGGTATTAGCAATGAGTTTTGTACGGGATCCTCTTACATCCCCTTTGTCACGTTTTATTCAAAAGCCTAAATTTTATGATGCAAACGATGTTGTTGTTGCTGTTGATGATATAAAATGTGGAGAGCCTATCTCCAAAAAAAGTTAATAGGATGCAAGTGAATTGCCTTTTTCTTCTGTCTGTGTGTGAACGTGTAAATGCATTATCGTGATTAATGTCTAGCAACGAATGAAACTGAACTCGGTAGTACTGCAAGTTGTTCCTGCAAGTAGAGCTAAACGACACCAAAAAATGTTAAAAGTATTTTTGATCGTTAGTGCAGCATAGAAATACATCATGAAAATTTAACTTTAAACAAATGTGGATAAAAAAGAACATGATAGAGTTGACTACACGTATTTGTTGGAAATGGATGCTTCCTATGCGATAAGCAAAGGGTATAGGTCAAGATTTTTTAATTTAACATATCTTAACACGTGAAAACAGGTTAGGTTATAATTGTGTGAGATTTTTTAAACATTAATGAGTCGAGAAATTGTAAATTACTTTCTGAATGCAGTGATTTCAACCGCACATTTTTAATTTTACATTTGTACACGTATACTGATTGTGTAGTCAGATATTATAATAATATAGTCTGCTTAATAGGGATTGAAATCTTATTACAGCCTGGGTTCTTTGCCGCATGTATGGTTTAAGGGTATTCAAAATTCATTTTGAGCCTGGTACAAAAATATCCTTTTTGTTCAAAAGTTAGAAGCTAGCTCTTTTGTATAACAGGAGGTCAAAACACATTAAAAGGAAAAACATGCATGGGAGTGTAATACATGGAATATTTTTTTATTAAAAACATGAAAAATGCAATTTTCTTCTATAAAGAAATTCCAGTTCCACCAAAGAGGTTCTACCATTGTGTTTCAACCCAAAACGACGATTGAGCTCATATAAAGCCTGCCGTATACATGTTGTATGCTTTAACAATTTAGAAACTTCCTAGAATTGGTTGTTGAGAGACGAGAAAAGAAAAATCAGAAAACTACAAAATATGTAGCATGAATCAGTATGTAATATGGTGAGGGAAAATGCTAGTCTGGAGCCGATTTGAGAACAAAACGGAATCCCAAAATTCCCATATATGTTGGAAACAAACGAAATTTTTGATAGAACATAATATACCTTTACTACATCTCTATGTCAATATAAATTCTACATAAATATACCAAAAAAACATACACGATTTATATACATAATTTGTATGAGTACTGATCTGCAAACTATTTCCTTTATATAGTTCACAGATATTATTACAGACAGATTTTAATGCATTCAAAAGTTGGTTACTAAAAAATATATGTATATAAAACTGAGACTTAATTTTAATATTAATTTATCAAGGTATTAATATTCATTGTTACTTAGAATCTTGGATATTGAAATTGAGTTTGAATTTAAAATCAGTTTCTGGAGCAACATTGTTGACACAAAACAAAGCAAAACTTTCCACGCATTTACACTTAAGAGTGCATAAGTACACAAATAATGTACTTTTGTATTGTGCCACTGAAGACACAACATAAAAAAACCTTTTCTTCATTTTCTCGATTTTTGTAAGTGCAATCGGCATCAAGTAAAATGCATATCTTCACTTACTTTTCAGCAAAGTCACAGAGAGTCACTCACTCTCACTCAAGTCTCATTCCCTATTTTTCTTTCCATACACCATCATACTCGCATGATATGATGATATACCTATCCACATTCGGAGAGTCAGTTCAGTCAGCCCTTTTTTCTAACTTTCCTTTACGTTTTCATCAATGGGAGTTGTTGAAGCGTGAAAGATATGTCACAAGTAGTAAATGTCCTCGACAGTTTTGTTCAAACGGCTTTCTTATGTATTCTTCTTTTTTCTTTGTATACATTATATGAATGTAATGCAGTATGTAGTGTCGGCTATGACAACGAGAGGCTGACTGGAGAGTGAGAAGACAACGCTACTTTTTTGTCCTGTTTTTCTTTCTCCTCTCTCAATCTTTTATGTTCATACACATGTACACTCTTACAGATCTCTGTGTACATATGTATAACCTATTATTTTTCAAGGAATAATAATCATACAACTCAGTCAGGACGTCGAGAAAGATTTTTACTACGGAGATGTTTTACATTATATCTTATTCCTATTTTTCTTTCGATACATTTTAGCTGGTTGAAGACATTATCACTATCATCAACAACATTGTCGTCAGCTTTCTCGCTCAAAAATACTTTACATCACACGCATTGCCATTTCTTCTGTTGTTGGTGCTGCAAATAACTATACACCCATAATATCAACTATTAAGATCTTTCTTAAAGGAACATTCTCGTCTACCCAGCAACGTAAAAAGCAACAAAGAAGGTAAACATTTATCAGTTCAAGACTAGGGTAAAATGACTTGCATAATGTTCTCTTATCAGTAGCATCTTAACGGGGATGGGAAGCACGTTACGTGATGAAACGCTGCAACGGGTTGCATAAACAAATTTGATAATGTAAATTATGTGTACCTATCACCGATCTATTTAAAAAATTCAAATGACAACGGCTAGTGACGCCAAGAAAACGCTTATGGAAAGGAAAAAGAATGTTAGTGGAGCTGAACTGAATGTACACCTCGTCAAAGTCCATTATGCTCTTGTCGTTTTCCGTGAAATGTTACGCATTTGGGAACTAAATGTGCACATTTACGGTGAAAGTGCTTTTTTCGGAAATTCACATGAAGATGAGAAAAGGGTTGAGAAAGCAGAAGCTGATGGGAGGTATGCCATACCATGATCGGGATGCTGTTGTTGTATTGTGAGCCCGTGGTGAATGTATTGTACACAGTGTAGTTGTTGAGTTGTCATTTGTTGACAGTCACTCTTTTCCATGATAAACTAAACAACTTGTACCCAAAGTTCTCTCTTTACACTCACTCACCAGTCAAGAAAATGCGGTAAGTAAGATCCAAAAGACTAACTCTTTCATCTGGTCTGACAAGTCGGAGTTTGTAGAATGCGCTGCAGCATCATGTTGATATATGCATCATGGAATGCTTAACATGATGTCATTCAGTTTGTAAGACAATTCTTACAAGTAAGGGTTGTAAAAAAGTTGAGACTACTTCAGTGGAAAGGTTAAATAAAACCAAGTATGCATGCAAAACATTGACTGACTTGAGAGATAAAAAGATGAGTAAAGAGAGCAATACATTGCTGTGGTAGAGCTAACAGTTGCAAACAGTATCTATTGCAGTAGATATGAATGATAGGATTATACTACCATCTTAAAACAATGGAAAACGTATTTTGCTAAGTGGGATGGTTTGTCGTTAGTCACTCCAAACTCCAATTGCTATAAAAATGTAGTAGAGCATAAAATCTTTCATATCATTTATTCAATTTAATATGAAAAACCACTTCATTCAATTGAAAATGTAGCTCTAAAGTATTTCATCTGTAGTTATTCATTTTTTCAATACCATTTGGCCCACATAAACCAAATGAAAATCACATTTCAAGAAAATCCTATGAAAAAACGTTCCCTAAAGGTAACTGGATTACCAAAACAAATGTCGTTGTTTCTTATGTAAAATTTGCTACAACATATTCCCTTTCTTTCAGTTGACTTAAACTGTCAAGTCAAACTTGAACATATTTGAAGATTTATTCCAATGATAAGCCTTTGAAATCTCTAAAACAGTTGTCTTTACTGAATAGCATTTTTAGTTTCCCATTTTGTTTATTTTTCACTTACTGGTATTTTAACTTGTAGACCAATTTACCCCCATAATGCAAAACATACCATAAGCATTTGAATGTAGACTGTGTGCCCGCTTGAAGCAAAATTCTTGTAAAATGGCTAAACTAACGCATAAAGAATTCAATTACAATACCATTACCTTCCATGCAATCATAAACGTTAGAAATGTCCTTTTTTATTCACAAAAAATGGGATAACTGATACTATTATTACTCGTCTTATTTCTAACAATCACTGTCAAAAATACTTTACTTTGTGATTTCACAATGCTAGAAACAGCAGTAAAAAGCATATAAGCACCACACTCATTTCATTACGAGCGTTGTGTATGTGTGCATTATCATAAACAAGCACCACTTTTTGATAATGGTCTGCATGCTCTAGCTCCACTACATTTTTACAAGGATCAACCTCTTGTAACCATTTTGTTCGAATAAAAGTCACTTTGTTCGTGTAGATGACTTTTTGTCGTTGAATAATATTTTTTCATATTCATAAATAAAAGTTGTGTGTTATGTTGCAGCGCATGCATATCTATTGGAAACGGGTGTATGGGTAAGAAAAGAAAGATGTAATGCTAAGTATTATGTACAAGTTATTTGTAACATTAAACTAAACTAGGCGAACCGACAGAACACTCATATACAGAAGCGGACCCTTTAGAAGCAACATTTTTTGACAATGGAACATACATTATTGAACTGAACAAGGGTCTCGTTTTTTCATTCATTTGTAATTTACAGTATGAATGAATGCATGAGCATCGTATCACCTTCGGAGCACTGCATTGAGAATAAGTCGTCATCGTCAACATCATTTGTGTTCATCACCTATTGACAAAAAATGACATGTTCTGAAGAATTCTTTGGAACTGTAAATTCATCATGTAATACATAATATATACGCTCATGTGTTTTGTATGTTGGAGTAAGGGACCACGGCTCAATACTTACTAGCAGTGAACAAGAGGTGAAAATGATGTTAACTAGATACACCAATTGAGAAAACATTATAGATGAGAGTCCAAAAAGGGCCTCTACTTTTTCATTCATTACTAAACATAATGAAACTCCATACAAAGGGTCCGACTTTTGTATGTATTTACTGGTTTTGGATCGGTATCTGGCTGAAGAAGTAGAAAGGGGATTTCATCGTAAAAAATATTTCTTTCGGTGGTGATAAGTAGAAGTGGCTTGACAATAAAGGACGGCCTGTGATGCAAAACAGGTAAGCGATACTGTATAATTGTGATAATGAAAGTGCTTCAGACTGAGGGAGCGTGTTGAGTGAACTAAGAATATATATTATTAGCGTTTGACACCCAGTTCTCCGCCTCCTACTCAAAAGTCACAGCTGAATTGAGCTGGGATAATGGAGATCTTTTGCAGTTGTGCTTGAAATTGGAGAACGTGTTAAATCAAATGATGATACACAGAGACCCAAAATGTTTTAAAGTATTTACACATTTGACAACCAGTATTGACATATCAACCTCATTGTGAATGAAATACTCAAGTGATTGATTTGCTGTTTGTAACAAAACTTACTTCGAACGAGCACGCAAGCTCAAGTCAACAAATTAACTTTTCCTTTGGAAAATACAATTGTATCAGCTGAACTAATACAATACAAATTCATACTTAACTTATTCAGTGGGAATTCGACACGAGTGTGTCTTACTGCCATCAACAATGCGTATTATTACTAGTTAAAAATAAATATATATAAGTCGTAAAAAGCATGCATATTCGTAAACATTCCAAGGTTTTCTATTTCACCTTACAATAATTTTACTAACGAACACGGTTGATAGCATTTTGAGTTATTGGAAAATAACTCAAAATAGAATTTTTTGCTGAATGATTTTTTAACAAAATCTTTCTATCACCACAAGATTTGCTTGTTTTGAATGTTTTTACATTTCTGTGGGAAAATAAAATGAAAAATTATGCCATACACAAGACGACAAAACTCATCGTCAGTATATAACAGGCAGAATACAGCAACGGAAAAATCATGGTGAAAGTAGTTTTATTGTCCGAGGTGTAAGGCGGAATGGAGCGGAATTCCAGACTTTATGTCCAACACATCAATATACTTGACAATAATAGGAACGACAGTACATTACAGGGTGAGAAAAGGAAAAAGATGACTCTCCTAAAGTACTCATTTTCAATACAGCAGTAATAGATTTCGGAACTGCCGAGAAAAGAAATACTTCCGGCCAAAAAAAGTTTTCTAGGAGAGACATAAGTGCATATATATATGTATAGCTTACAAGATATATTTATAAAAATGATGGACTTTCTCTCTATCGAATTTATATGCAATATAATTTTTAGAACTCTCGTATATTTCTTGTCCTTTTGAGTGTGTCAAAGCTAATAAAATCTGGGCTTAGTGTGGTCGGTCACGGTCAACAACTCCATTGAAATGAAATGAAATGGCTTAAAACACTGTATCATTCTTTAATCGGTTTTATATCGTATCATCCGGTTATCTTTTTCAGTGATGTACGCATCCCACTTGCACCGGATATTATTGTAACTTTCCGGTTTTTTTTATTTTCGGGAAATCCTAGCATACTCATTGTTGCCTTACTTTTACAGGTTTTGAGTACATTACCCCAAGCAAAGATGAGGTATAGAAATACGCAAGTATTCAATGATGATTCATGAAGATACAAAAAGGGTATTTTATCTATATCAACCCCAAGTTGGCAGCAGAACTAACTTATCAACATCGCGCTTTCTCGCTTAAAACCATGAATAACATTGGAAGTCATCAGAAAATAAGTCAATGTTGCTCACAGCGTCACAGTCATTATTATCGTCTAGATCGTCATCATTCAATGATTATCATTTTTGTAGTTTTCCCACCCTGTACATGCAGCAAAGCCTTTCGTAAATAACTTTTTGAGATCATCACATGGGCCTCTCCCATTGTAATATGAGGAAATGCACCGTGTTGATTATGGGGAGATGAAACCCTTCCCTTTCCATCATCATCCGATACATGGAAACCCATCACAAAAAATATCATATAACTTTGCCTTCTCCGATATGAGTCTGCTGTCTCAATTGTGACAATGTTCCGGTGAGATGGATGCCTAACCGATTTTCGGTTTTTCCGGTTTCTCGTCACAGCTATTCAGCTACCGGATACATTAGAAATGCATGCGGGAGTTGGATCTTCATTGATGTCAATAATATTATGCCTCAAAGAAAATATGCAAATAAAGTTTTGCACTCCGATTCAACTATTCAAACGAATAGATAAGGATAGAAACTTTCTGAGCAGATTCATTGCGATAAAATGAACCAGCCTGTACTAGATTTTCTAGATGGAACACTTTATGTTGTGCTACTTTTTCAGGTCCTTGATAACACTACTATATCCTTGCTAATATTTTGAAATGTGTCAAATTTGAATTTCATGAACTGCATGAAGTTGACAAGCCTACTGAATGAAAGGCAGGTTGACACTTCCAACTAATTCCAAACCGCATGCAGATTCTCTTCAGTGTAGAACATTTCTCTGTCATTTTCACCACATATTTCCCTTCTTGCATGAGAATTCTCAAGTTCTTCTTCGCTCATCTTATGACGTCTGGCAGTACTATCATGTTAATGATGCGCCAGATTATGATATTCTAACAATCTCATAGTGACATTGTGCGGTGAATATTAATAGTCTACTGCGTAAGAACTTTACTGTTGTAGTAAGAAATTGCTACTACCTATCATTTAACAGCATACAAACGTATTGATAACGCTGAAACTAAACGGGTTAGCAAAACTATTAGTGCTGCATAACTTTAATTAAACTATTATCTTAACTTCTATTATAATGCATGCAGAAACTAATGAAAAAGCAAGCATTAAAGATGAGTTAAAAAATTATTTGGTGGGAACTCACACTCACCTTTATGGGGCATCGGCTCGGATGCGTTGGTGGCATTGTGATGAGAGTTTGTGCCCGGCCATGAGGCAACGGGCGAAATCTGAGATGCTGGCAGTATGATTTTTTCGCAAAACTTTTCCCCCTCTTATAAACTTTGTTTTCAAGGTACTTGACCTTGAATACGCTTACTTGAATAAATCCTTTTGAGCACCTCAGAACAGCCCTTGAAATATTTCAAAGTTACGTCAGTTCTTTTCTCAACTCAAGTTTACACTTTTTCACTAATTTAGCCTACTCGTAAATTTTTCTAAATCACTATTTAGGACACCTGTACGTTAAAGTGTTTAGATAAATTTAAACACTTTTATTAATCTAAGGACTTTTACATAAACCTTAAACTTTTAACAATAATTATAATTAAATAACTAGTTTGTTTTTGCATTAATAGTTTAAGTTTGCAACTCAAATCAGTTAACTCGTTGCACAAGATGATATGAAATTACACCACGTTATTTTAAGACTAAGCGAAAGCACATGCCTCTCAAAAAACCATTGGTTAAGAGTGAGTGAAATTTGCTCATGGTTTTTAAAAAAAATCAAGTAAAAGGATCAGACTAAGCTTAGGTGACAGCACGCTGCTTGAGACAAAGAGTGAAAACGTGCGGAGCAACGTATTTCATGAGGAGTGAAGGTACTTTGATGATGCTACGCTCTTGTGAGACTGAAGGGCTAGCTGGCAAAGACCACGGATTTCCTAGCGAAATTTCTTCTGGGGAAATGTGAGGAGCAGTGTGAGTTCTGCTGATGATTTCATCAGGCTCGGTGTCAGTGGTTGTAGACTAGGCCGAAAAACGGCAAGTTGTAAAGCTAAAACCAACATCAGCAACTTGTTTTACACACAGAAAAGTGGTAGCATTTATATTGGGCTTGTTAACCAAAGAATGGGATGGGAAGGAAGAGGAAAAAAGAACAAGGTGTATAAGAGAGCACTTACTTACACAGACATGCATTCTGTTTGTGTAAGTATACCTATTCATGTTCTATGTGTTGTCTTGTAATTCTGTTGGTCTCACAAAAAATGGTACTCATAGTGTGGAGGTAAGCAAAGCAGAGGAGTTTGTACTCACAAGGCACAAAACAGCAGTATCTCATGTATTTAAGAGCCGCCTTCCTACACAGCCCATTCCAGCCCCAATCCTGTTATATCTGTCAAAGTGCTGCCCAATCCTCAGGCTCCCTTATGTATTGCGCCTGCCTGCCTTAGTTTCATTTACTGTTCGTGTTCTGGTAGAGCCGTGGACTGGTTGTGGAGAACCCGGAGAGAGAGAGAGAGGAAAAGAGAGATGAGATGATTCAATGTTGAATGCGTAATCGTATTATCGTCCCGTTTATGCGGTACGTTAGCAATAAGATTGAGGCTTTTGCTTACTTTCTTTCTAAAATAAAAACCACTCGTTCTTTCGCATCAAGAAAATTGGATTCTTTGAGTTGTTATTTCACAGTTGTGAAGGTGTAAGTGCAGCAACAAGATGCGGGTTTGCTCAAAAACATCAGAGAAAAGGCGTAAACGTTTTTAAAAATGTTATATGTATGACCGCTTATAGTGCTAGAATGTAGTAAAATTATTTTACATTTATTTCGCATTGCATTTTAGTTTTTTGCAAGAACTTGCAGCGATGATGTAGCTTAAAGATAGCAATCTTGTGAGTCTCGCATTGCCCCGTTGTTATATGTATGAGATATTGACGCTGATTATATTCTGTTTTGAATCAAACTATTAGAATAAACCTTGATTGGAACAAATAAATACGGAGCAGCTTGTTAATCCTGTCTACAACCACCAAAACATCTAGATATCAGGGAAACATGCTCGTTCAAATATAACTGATTACCCTTTACCATGTAGTAACTTAGAAAGGTATGTAAAGAATTAATCAAGCTTCTGCAATTTGTCACCAATTAAATCTGAACAGATACAGCCAGGTAGGGAACCAAAACCACAAACGTAACCTATAATACGAATAGATATGTTTATCTCGAAGGAATATCCCTCAAGTGCATTCTATATTTATCACCATTCATCACCGTATCCATAAAATCATGATTAAGCTTGTACATACGTAATTTGGAATATTGAGCAAGAACAAAACACTTACTTAACCAACTGAAGCGATACGTAATAATAATACACTATCCTAAACAAATGAGCAGGTTACCTTTTAAATCTCATCTTTTTTCACCCAGCTCGCATCTACCTTCCATACACACACAATGTACCTGTATGAAGCATGGCGTCCCTTCACTATTTTTGAAACGGACAAATTATTTCCATTGTGGAGTTACTCCACCACTGAGAGACTGAGCAGAGTGTGGTGTAATTGAGAAAATTAATTGAGGCAGAATAATCGCATCATTATTATTGTAAAGTAGTTGTAACTCACTGAGTCTGCTGGATATTCTCAAAAACCTAGGAATGTCATGCTATGCGCTGTAAAATGTGGTACGGATGTTGTGCATGGAATCCTCCACTCTTCTCTCCTTGTTTCATTCTATACAAAGACACAGGGATGATGTTATTTTTATTATTCACCAAACGGAAGAAAAAAACTGTGAAAAGTGTTTTCCATCTCAAGTTGATTGGAAAAGACCAGTTCAACCTGCAAAACCTTGCCTTGGTTTGTAAAGGCTTGTTGAGAATCGAGTATAGTGCCGCTATTGTATATACATAGTTGTATAGTTGGTTGCAGTGTAACGCGTAAAATATTTTTCTTGTTGCAGCTTCATATTTTTGGCAAAGAAGGAGTGGAGAGAAAGGGAAAAAAGTTTCATGAAATGGAATCATTAAATTTTTCCACCTCGTGGTTATGTTTGAAGGTTCCTGATGGGTGTCATAAGGTGCGCTCGATTGTGTTGAGTGGTCATGTAGAGCAACTCTTCAAGCACAATCATCCGTGAAAATGCATGCTGTTGAAGTGTTCTTCCTGTGCTTGTCTCATAATATCATATGCATAAATCCACAATAGAGCACATAACATCGCACAACATTTTGTATGCCTTTCTTCGTACATTTCATACAATCCACCTCTTCTTGCTATCCCTTTTTGTTCAAGCTCAAACCAAATACAATTCTCGGATGGATATGGATGTGATGTGGTGTCCAAAAACCCCAACCTCACTGAACATATTTCCGATAATATTCTCATTTTAACCAAGTTTGCATTCATACTCACTCCTTAAATCATTTTGATATTGGAGCAGTACATACGTAGTTTTATTTTTTTGGTTTGTTAAAGTAGATAGTGGAAGCACTCATGCTTTAAGAATCTTGAACAAAAATTACTTCATGCTGCTCGCTGCAAGCAAGCTGACGACCACTACACGCTTTTCTTCTCGGATCGCTGATCTCATTGAATAATGATCGTATGGAGAAAATCATGTATAAAAATAATAATAAAATTGAAATTTCATTTTTTTACTCTCCACCATAATAATAAGTAATACTATAAAATCCGCATTCATTTTACTGGTACAGGATTTCAATCATGTATTATTTGAATACACAGCATCTGAAATAAATTCATCTCAAGGTTGTGATGTTCGTTTACACACTCGTAGTAATTAGTATAAGCCTTCGTATTCAATTCCTAGGGTACGATCTATTTTTGCATTATTGATCAAATTAAATTGGGTACAATACTTGATCTGTGGATTACTTATTGACGTAATCCCCGTATGTTCCTCAAAGTAGAATGAAAATGTAAAGAAATTTCCATCTCATTTTACCACTGTTCTCATGCTCCTCTTATTCTCATCTCGGCTGAATTTGCATTGCAACCTGCTGCTTCAAAAAAACCCTATTCAATTCAATCCCAATTTAAAAGCTTTTCTGGAGCATATTCTCACATCAACCTGTCCCTAGCTGCATGATGGTTGTATGTATGTATATCCATGGGAAAATTGGGAATTTGACCAGAAGGAATTTGTCTTCGCTTTTTTGCGTTATTATTGATAAGCCAAGATTTACCAAGTTTTTTTCTGCCAGCTCTGCACCACTCCATTCTCAGTGTTGGCAGGGAGCATATGATGACAATGCTTTGAAAAGTTTGACATGGCAAAAAAAGCACGGTCAACAGTGATCGAAACAAAGAGTACAAGTCATACCTAAACAACCTGACTACTGTAGTGTTGAGTGTAAAACTAAGCCCAAAGGAGGATGGCAAAGAAGGGGATCAAAAACCAGGTCGGCCACAGCTAAGGAAACCGACGCTACAATTATATTTTTTGAGGAAAGAGTCGTGTTGTGTGGACTGCCGCATTGAGATTCTGATTCCATATCCCATCCAGGTTTTAAATGCTGCTACACATGATGAGTACAATAATGAATGAATGAGAACCCAAGATTTCATATGTATTGTGACTATTTAGTCGAACCACTATTGTGATCATATTATTTCTTTTAACACAAACGGTTTCCTGAATAGATTCCGACGACGGGAACACAAGATGAGGTTGATTGTGATGTGATGACGGAAGGCGAACTCTGTTCAATATGAATTAAGTGTGTAAGACATGATGCTGATGAAAGACTGAGGGACGGCCCAACATTAAAGTCAACGTCAACCCATGTGCGGCAACAAGTTCACATGGTTTACAACATTATTTTACAATATACTGTCGTGAGTCTCTGTACATGGATATAGTTGTTATGATGGGACGATTTCTTGTGTCAAAAAAACGCTGATACAAAAGACGGCAAAGGGAAAGACGGAGAAGAAAGGGAGCGAAATGAAACTATGGAAAAATGAGTGAATGAAAGGATGAATGGAGAACTGAATGGCTCAAAGAAAAGAATGAAATATCTCCGCGTGATTAAATAAAAAGGTAACTCCTGGAGTGATGTTCAGTTCACAATCAACAATAGAATTCACCTGTATAGGCATCTCCATCAGAATGAGAAAAGCTTGAGTTCTGTTGACATGGGTCCACCTTTTCCAACCTATTCCAGCCTTTATCCACCCAGACTGCAGGAGACTCCACAGGATCCCGACTTGATCCTAGAGCGATCTCTCAATCCATTCTTTCAACTACGTGAAGAGCATATCGTGTGACACATTTTCCCCCAAAGAAACAAAGTGTTTGCTCTTGTTGTAATGCGTGTGAAGTAGCTAGCCAGAGAAAAGAAAGTTCATTGACAAGTTGGTCGAGCAAGGATATGGTCTCGAGTTAATGTGGCCAGGAGCCGTCTTTCTCTTAATAACCGTTAAATAAGCGATTATCTTTTGTTCCGTGTTTCCTCATGCTTGTCCATTCACTAATTTTTATGTTTTGAAGAATACTCAAGTATTCCCAAATTTTATAAAACACTGTCCGCTTGTTGACTTTCTATAGGTCATGATGTGATGGTTTACAAAAGACATTATATAAACCATAATAACAGTATTTGTTACGTTTTTGGATTTAGCAGGTAACTTTCAATGAAGTGTTGTCTAAGTGAATAGTTGGGTACAAATTTAGATTTCCTTTACATCCACATAAATATTGGTTCATAGTACGCAGTCTGATGTAAATTGATAATTTATATGTTAGTTATTAAACAGATAAAAAGACAATGTGCTCAATTTTTACTTCGTTGATTACAAAACTTGACGGTATAATGTATATGGTAATAACTTATTACTAATAAGTTAAATTAGAAACGTACTGCTTCCCCCATAAATGAAAATGTAGATAACAGATGCATACAATTGTAAATGCTCAAGATTTTCATTTTAATTTCACTATATTGAATATTAAAGGTCAACGGTGCGGAAAACCGTGCGTGTCATTGTTAAACATAAACGTTTCCTTTAGACATAAAATTACATGCGTTATTGGCAAGGTGTGTTGATGCTTGTGCGTGTAAGGATGTAGACAGACATACCATGTTGAGTATTTATTTGATAGTTAAAGAATGCCCATATCAATTTAATTAATTTTTAAAAGTATTACAATGCACCGTAATAAGAGTGGAATGTTTAAAGTTAATGAAGTTTTAAACTTTTACTGTGAAAACAGGAATAAATATTCATGATAAAAATATTCAAGTTGTTTTTAAGCAGTCTTACACCATATATTTCAACACTTATCAACAGAAAGTTTTATTATTAAATTCAAAATCTTAAAAGCTTCGATTTCAATCTATTTTAATAATTTTTAAAATTTGTCTCTAGTCAACAATACGTGGATAGTTATTACACTGATCGCTTTTGAGTGAAATAAAAATGAAAGCAATAAGACGGCAGCAACATTGAAATCTTGCAATGAATGATTGTTTAGTTCAGTACAGTTTGCCTTTCACCTTAGTTGGTAAGTTCTCCCATCAGTCCATTACGGCAACTTTTGTCAGAACACCGCACAGACATAAATGGTTCATTCCGATTAAAATGTGAGAAGAAACAAATCCTTCATGCATTTACCATGCAAATATGCCTACTGCATAGTCATTTCCTTATATTTTCATATCTGATTATCTCAAAAATTACTTTTCGGATGAAAAAATCCTGCATTTTATAAGCAAAATATGCGGTACTTTATGACTTATGAATCATTATGTGAATACGAGTTATGATTCAACATCCAAATAATGCCTGCATAGTAATAGTTAAGATTCGCTAATTTTCTGTTTAAAGGCTTAGGAAATTATCAGCTTTATTGGAATAACAAATCCTAATGACTTTTCAGAGGTGATAGATATCGTATTTTGATAGACATTAGATTCACAATTTTTAAACAACGGATAATGCCACAAATATGGAAGATTTTAAAAGTGGTTTGCTTATTAAGACAATTGCAAATTCAAACTTGGCATTTCTTTTGTTAACACATAACAATTCCCACCTGTCAAAATCGAGTGAGTCCCTGAATAGCATTCCGCAGCTAGCATTCCTTACTTTAGGGCACCAAAACTGTAAATGAATTTATTATGAATGTAAAGGGGAAAGCGGTTTAATCCATCTGGTCGGAATTCAAATTTGTAAGCTAGCTGCTAGCTAGATAGATGTGTAAACTTTATTCATGATATGTCAGAAAGTTTTCAAACGAATTTCACTTATTGTGCTCACATCCCAATACATTCTAACGAGGCGGTGCATTGTTAGCTTGAGACCACAGGTACAGAGTAAGGTTCTGCCATCTTGTATGTATTATATATAATGAGCGTAGAAATATTATAAATTAAATGGAGCTTTACAAACCTAGCAAACATGGCAGCATATTAATATAAATGATTTATAAAAAATCACACATATCAACATTAAATTGTTTAAAACTGTCACAAAAAATATGTAACGAATAATTTAAAAAATGAAACAATGACAAAATATTTCTTGAATGGAATATGATTTATTAATCGTTATGTGTTTGTGGTATCCACGAAAATCAAAATGAGTTATGCACTAAATCCCAATAATCATTGAAGGTTTTTTTTGTTCTATACACTTGGAATAAAATAGCATTTTTATTAATTTAAATTCCTTCGTAGAACTTAACAATATTATATGGTTGGATTATCATTATTCATTACTTACCTAAAAGTTAATAGACTACAACAGACACCTCTTGTTCAGGATGTCATTTTTTTTAAATTTCTAGTTACAGATAAATTCTTAGAACATTGTATAGAATCATTCATTGACATAAGTATCTCCATGCATATAAAGAACAGTAAACAAGTAGTAAATCATGACATGAAACTATCTATAAATATTTTACATCCATACTGGAAATCCATAAATGCCTGAATAAAATTAAAAAACTATTACCATATACGAACCCCACGTCCACAGAAAAATTAATCTTAAAACATCTAACGGAAAACGTAAAATGTCACGTAAGATTATTTTTTATTGTTAGTAGCAAGGGTAGGTAGTTTTTTTCAAATAGGTATATTCAGCTGTGAACATTCACAGATTATATTACATTATAATCGTTTAAGGTATTTAGCAAGTCCATGCCATCTTATTGTTTTCACAGATACCCAACTAGTTATGAAGTAAGGTTATTTTGAATTCAATAAAAGTCATTTTTATATTTAATACTTAAATTAAGACAAACACATCATCATTATTAACACACTCTCATTGAAATATGCAGTTAAGTAATCCTTAGAAAGTGCCAAAACTAAAATAAAAGTATCATGAAATGATTTGTACAAAACTTCCTATATCATTTCCCTCCTACGTAAACGAAGCAGCTCAAATTAAATCAATACTACGAATAAATTGCTACCATCTATCTACATCTCGTTTCATGTTATCTTTCAGTGATATTATGCTCAAATTTCTCTTCTGTTGACACATTCCATGAACCTAGCCATTGTAACATCCATAAAAATTTAAAATAGTAGTGTTAACTAAATGACTAAATTATTTACAGCAGCTAAGCTTACAAATAAAACTTTTTAAAACAAGTGAATAATAGCCCTATTCAAGGTGAACAACTTTTATCTGTCGACTGATTATACTCAAAAAAAATTTCGTCGTCATTTAGAGGTCTATAACTGTAACCATTTGCGAGCTACTTTTTTGTATAAAATCTGTTACCTTAAATAGGGTTAAAGTTTGTCTAAAAAGTCAACTCAATAGTGTAGTTGTCTAATAATAAGTAATATGGTTTTAAAAACCGTCGTATTATATCATTTGAATTTGACTAATGTAATAATGAGCCAAATTAACAATATATTATCAATCATTCCTTCAATTCACTTCATAACAGTTGATGAATTAATTATTAAAAAGCTAGAAGGCTACAACTTACAAACATGCAGTATTCATTTTTTTAAAGAACCATTTCAAAAACATCTTCACTTACCACTCTGAAAAACTATATACATACACACCCATAGTTTTAAACACAATCTAGTATTATTGCTACCAAATACTACTCAACAAAGAAGTCTAACTTTTATGCCGCTACTGTGTAATTGATAAAAATTCTGCAAAGTGTAAGAGATGATTAAAATTTTTGCTGATAAAAAAGGTCCGAAATATTCAAGAATTGGTATCTGCCAAATACAGGTAAGAAGGATCCATCCTAGAAACAGAAAGCAGTTAAATACTGTTAAACACTTTTTGATAATAAGTTTGCATTTCTGCTCCGTTGGAATAATATTGTGAAACACTAACATCTGGTTTAAAATCTCGCCCGAATGTACAAAGCTGCGCAATCATGCTCGCTGTATCCCAAGCGTCTTGCGTGTTTAAAAACCTCATTGGCTGTGGCTGCCATTGGTAATGGTTGTTCGAAAGAGTTGCCCATACCTAGGGCCAAGTTCAAGTCCTTTTGCATGTGTTGTAGCGGCATACGGGTAGGAAACTGGCTATCTACCATGACTGTAATACATAACAACTCATTTTATTGCATAATTCATTATAAGTTACTGCAAAGTTATGGCAAAGGTGTACTTACAGGATCCTTTCTCATTTATAAAGGGACATGACATGCTCGTTAATGCCAAAACATCCATGACATCCTTCATTTCCAAACCAACTCGATCAGCTAATGCCATTCCTTCTGCTAGACCACTAACCATAACTCCTGCAATTAGCTGAAGGACCAAGTTCATCTTTGTTGAACTTCCAGCATTACCTACAGTAATGTTCGAGAGAATATTTGAGTCGTTTATTTTTATACAATAAAATTTTAGTTGGCAGCCTTCCACTTACTGTTCAGGAAGAAGGAAGTTTTTCCCATTGCAGAAAACGCAGTTAAACAGTCATCATACAGAGATCTATCGCCAGAACACAAGATCACTAGTTGGCCATCCTCAGACTCCTGTTTGCTTCCCTGTAACTGTGCTTCCAAGTAGCGTCCTCCCTTTATTGCGATTGCTTCTTCGATATCTTTTGATGTTTCTGCATCAATTCCTGTCATTTCGACGTAGGATTTCCTGGTATCGATTTCTTGCAAAACGCCACAGTTTCCAAATACCATCTAAAACATTGTACAATTGCAAACAATAGTAGAAAACCTTTCCATTTCATCTCATTACTTCTCATTGGAATTTAAATAGCTGGAAGTCATACATCTTTGGAAGCCTGTGGATCAGCTACACATGAGAATGTGATATCAGCACTGGACACAACATCAGATGGAGTCATGCCTTGCTCAGCGCCAGCTTCTATAAAGTCCTTACACTGCAAAAAAGGAATTTTTAACATCTTTTTAAGCACAAATAAAGCATCATATATTACATACTCATGAATATTCAATATGTAGTATTTAGCTATTAATTTTCCTTTAGCTTTTACTTTTTATTACTTTACGAAGGCAAAATATGACGTTATCTCTAAAAGCAGAGCTGAAAATAAACTCAAAGCGATATGTACTCCATGACCAAGCTCCAAGAAGGCTACGAGCTATAAATGGAGAAATGGACAAGTGAGAAAATGTGAATAGAAGGAAAACATGTTATTTTCACTTCTTTCCTTCTAGTTCTCAATGTTGATATAGACCCAAGTCTAATGTGCCTATCACCAATGTACTACTTAAATTTACACGGAAAATATTTGCCATGAAATCATTCCTCCCAAGTTGTACATAAATGATAACTCAGGGTCAGTATCTACTTCTTATTACAGCTCCTTTACTGCTGAATGGTTACAATTTGAGAAAAATTGGGTTCAAACTGCAGACTTGCTACGATAAGACGAGACAAGCTAAGCATGATAGAATGTGCATGTGCATAATTCATGTCTCAAAGGAAGAAAATTCAAAGGACATTTCCAACTCGAACCGCCTTTACATTGTGGCATTATCGTTTGTTTGTTCCTTACTAGCTTAAATGCGGCTGAATAATCCATGGAACTTGGCTGTGTGCATAGCGGTTTAGTTGCATTTCTCACTCGTTCAAGAGGATCGAGATCCCATTAAAAATTAGTATCAACGTCAACTTGTAGTAAAGCATGAATGGCATTAAATAACGACGAGGACAAAATGTCACAATGTGATGCAATAGGATGGCAAAATGAAAATGAATTAAATCTCCCGAAATAACAGTGACAGTAAACATCACAACAACCACAACAAGCATAAAAATTAAGGAAAAAAAGGTGAGTGTATTAAAGCCAAATTGTGCCACCATAAATTTTATTCACATGTTTCGTAAGCAAAAGCGCTTTCAGCCAGACTAGAGCTCAACAAAGTGTTATTTGCGTACAATACTGTGTACAAGAATTTCACTTGCTCAGGTATGTAATTTCAGTTCAATGGGATCGCATATTATTTATACAGGGTAAAAGTGAATGAGTACTTCTCAGCGAGCTCTCGTCTCGTTCCTTTGTTTGGTCTACACAGTAATGATTCAGTGAGGAGCTAAGCTACCACGTAGGAAAATATAGCGCGACCTTTTATCGACTTTATCATTTTATCTCACTATTCTTCCCAGTCATCGTACTAATAAATGCTGCATAACGACATATATCCACATGGACAGACGGTACGTGCATCTCAAAGCATCAACAAGACGAAACTAACCCAACAAGCTAAACCAACAACTGTCTTTCTTTAGATCTCGGACTAGTCTCGTCTACCATGTACATAGTAAAAACATTTATTCCTTGCCAAAACTCACAAATAAAAAGTATTAAGCCACACGCGCAGATAGCTCCCAACTGCTGGCGCATGCTACAACATTTACTATTTTGTCTTGAGAGAGCGGATAGCTCTTCTTTCATGCATTATATCGAGCCGAAGCTCAGTACCATCTCAAATGACACCATAAACCTGTGAAGGTATGTAGATATGGGGCAAAGTCAACCAGGAGAGGTATATCTCCTTGTTGAATGCTGACGACTTTCTTATAGAAATTCTGATCATCATCATATGAAAACATATAGCTCGATTAGGTACACACCGTACATAAAAGACTAGAGGTCGATTTCGCTGTTGGTTCTGTTTCGATGTGAGAGAAGACTGAACTAACCCACCAAGAGTCTACGGCGTATCTAACGCTTTTACATTGTGATCTGCCTGCGCGATATAATGGTCTTGCTACAGAAAGCAATAACGTATTATGAACACACTTGTGCTGCATGAAGGAACAGCTTGTTGGGTAGAAAAAGAGAAGCCATACGTGAGATTTTAAGAGTAGACAGTTCCCTGTTCACTCTCGTGCAAACAGGACCCAATAACATAAGCATATAATGCGTTTTAGCTTACTCTTGCTCGCTAACTCAAATTACAATGGATGATGGTTGCTTGTTTGCTATATGCATGGATTAGATACGAAACATAATAATATGGAATTCGCTCAAAGCTCCAATCCACAAACAAAAAACCCAACTTGGTTCGTTTTTCCCCTTCTCTGCAGACGTCTTGTAACACTCGACAACTTATGAAGCACCACAACACAACAACAGGACTCTCCGGATGCTGTACAAAATCCCAAGTTTGTTTTTGTGAAAATTTCAATCGTTATTTCATTTTGGTGATATAATTGTATTTACCAACTAAAAAATGACACCATAGCAGTTACTACCAAAGAGTGGAGTTGCATTTTTGCAACACAAATACCATCAACAGTTTGAGCATTCAAGTCTCAACTTAAATACTTCAAGTGAAAACCTATAATGAGAAGTGATTACCACTGAATTTATTATCAAACAACAATGGACGCAATAAAATAAATTGTGGTAAGTATCAAAAATCAAATGCACTTGAACAATATACCTTTAGTGCAAGCAAGGTGCATTTAACAGTAGAGTTTAGCCGTTGAACTCACCAAGTGCATTTTCATGGTAATAGGGTTACCAAACAAATTATTTGCCAATGCTAACTTGCATCGCGTTGTAGCCTACACGTACACCTTGTTACCATTACGAGTGTGCCGTGATCTCCTTTAATGTTCAAATGCACACAATGCACTTTTTGTCATTTACTTATGACAAATTACTCCTATCAAATCAACCCATACATCTCCCTTCCTATCCTATTGATCTTTAGAGAAAAAGTGTGCAATAAAATATTCATATGCATAATATTGCAATCAGTTTGATGCATCAGCGTGCGACTGTAGCTGGATTGTTTCCAACTTTGTAAAATGCACTCAACCATCGATTTTGGCATGCAATGCAATCCCAGCCAATACACGAAGATAAGTTTATGTGCAACTGATATTTGCAACTACTGTGGGGAAGATGGTATTTACTAAGTAAGTGTTGCAAAGGATATTATTACATGTATGCCTACACTAACTAGGATTCTTGAGCATATAAAGTAAATAGTGGAGATGAGTAAATGTTAGTTCAAGGCAAGAAGGAAAGGAGCAAACATATTAATCAAGTAAAAATCAGTCATCACCATGTTTAATCACACAACTGTCCCGAACTCTTGTTCAAGGTTGATGTAAGCGACAGCTGTGAATCAAATATTGGATGATGAATCTCGATCCATTACCCAATGCATCTTCATTCCTCCTCCTACTACTTCCACATTAACATCATAATGATCCACTACTCCTCACTGCTCTGGATGAGCAGAGGAAACTCAGCACGTAGACTGTTTAGTTGACTAAGCGTGAGGCGCACTAAATACTATGCAAATGAAGTTAATGGGCATGAGTGGAAATATTAATGAAACAAATTGCGACGGTATAGCACGCGGTATCTCTTCCCGAGATAAACTTGACTACAATATTTTGCATCCAGCTACAGAACCAAACTGGTTATTTTTTTTCGTTGCAGATCTATGGGACTGAAGATAAGGGGACATTTTGTGATTCAACTTATATGGGATCTATAAAATGGGGCACATGTCCAAACCGGGTACTACGACTCCGCTAACATGGCTCATTTACGGACTGCTACCATTAACCTTGACCGCTGGTCTAGCGTCAAAGGACACAACAAGTGGTCCTTTGGCACTTCAGTCAGAGACCAATGCCACAACAACAACCACAACCGCCACTTTTTATAACTGTCCTAAGTCGTGCCAATGTGAATATAGCAGTTCTAGTCAAACCCTTGAAATTAGCTGCTCTGTAGCATTTCAAAAAAATGAGCGGTCGGAGGACTCAAGAATTGACTTGTCAAGCGGAGTTCGTGTACTTCGCATTAGTCATGCAGTTCTTGATGCTAAGTCAGTTTCAACACTCCTCCCTCCACCCATGGGACCTACGTTGGTTGAGCTAGATCTCCAATACGTCACTATTGAGCCGAAGTCATTTTTCAACAGCAAATTCATGAGTGAGTCCACTGCTAACTTAAGGAAACTCAGGATTGCCAGTGGAAATCTACGGGGTAGTGATTATGCTGAGACGCCAGCAGATAGTTTAAGAGATCTTTTCACACCCCTAGCATCACTTAAACTTATGGATAGCCTTAATATATGTGATAGTAGTCCTAGTTTGGCAACAATAGTACTCCAAGCCATGCCTGCCGTTAATCATTTACGAGCAGTGAACAACTCCTTGTACGAGATCCCATATGAGTCTCTGTCCCATCAGTATTCAATACAGTCAATTGATTTCTCTAAGAATCACATTGCAATTATCCCCAACGGATTGCTGGAAGGTCTCTCCAAGCTGCTGACTCTGGACATCTCGCAAAACCGAATATTTCACTTACAAGAGCAAGTGTTTAATGGACTGAAATCCCTTCAAAAACTCAACGTTAGTCATAACAGGATAGAGTACGTGGATGCCGAGGTGTTCACCCCACTCAAAGCCATTCTGACAGTAGATCTTAGTGACAACGAAGTAGTACAATTTTTCGAACCATATTTTGGAAACAACAAGAAGCTTCAGATATTGAATATGTCAAACATGTGGGTGACCGGCACGTTCAGTCATAGTGATACTGCCCTCAGATCTCTCATGGAAACTGAACAATTAATCAACACGCTTAACAGGGTTGAAAAATTAGACTTAAGTGCGAACGGCATGAAGACCATTCCAGAGACTTTGACCCATGCACCCCATCTCCTCCAAGTGTATCTGGACGGGAACCAATGGGAATGCTCGTGCCAAGACAGATGGTTTCTGGATTGGGTTTCCACAGCAAAAGTGACAATTGGTGATAGTAACTCTACGGATAATATGTGGTGCTATTCCCACAAAGCAGGAGATATTCGTAGACACCCATTCCATGAGTACTTGAAAAACCTCACGAGGACCTGCACCAACAGTAACATCATTGCTCGAACCCCATACAAGTTTCATGCTGTCATGGGAAAGGATAAGCAGCTGAAGGTTCACGCTCAAAAACCTAACTGGCCAAAAATTACTTGGATTACGCCATCAAAGCAACAAATTTCTGGAAACGCAACTCAACAATTCCGAACAAGTGAGGATGGACTAGAGCCTCGTCTCTCTTCCGATGGATCTCTTTATCTCACAAATGTGACGGGAGTGGACTACGGCTTGTATTTATGCATTGCGTCCTATGAAGATCTAAACATAACCCATTATGTTCATCTCGGAATGGATGTGTCAATTTTCAGAGATGTTCGACTCGTCAGCATTCTTGTGGGGTGGACATTTAGCTTTGCGTTTCTCGCATTGGTTCTCTTGTTCCAACTGGTGACTTGCATTCTTGAAAAGTAAGTATTTTGAGATTGCCTAATTTCAGTCTATTGCGTATTACTAGCCATGTATACAAAAAAAAGTGTAATGTTGATGATAATTCTCACATTTGATCCAGCACGAAAGGGCATAAAAAGATCATATTATTTACCCCATTTGTATTATTGCATAGGTTTGGAATAAGATGTGTTACAGTCAGCACAACCCAACAAAGCAGACGTGTTCGTGCATTCTTTGACTCGATGGACGAGCACAAGAACTCACAACTTGACTGGTTACGAGATAATTACAATATGCAGGTACGAGCTTGTTTACTCTCCTTCTGTTTTTGCATAAACTGCGACGGAATGTCATCCTGCATGTTTCTCAATTTGTGAGACAAGCACTCGACCTAATTACTATTGTACATTGCTTGTCCTTTCACCAGGCAAAGAAAATTAAAGACAACTGCTACTCCCAACTGGAGCGCATTAGAGAAAGCTATCAAAACCAAAGCAAGAACTTGGGAGAGATCCGAGAATATGGAACCCAACAACTTCATACTTTGCGAGATCAGTACAATGATCAAGTGAGTTTTCCCTTTGTATATTTTCATTGCAAAACAACCATGTAAGCCGAGAGCATTTCACAACATCTTGCCATTTTTCTTATTGCTTAGGTGCGGAAAGTGGCCGGCTATTCAGCCCACCAGCTATGCAAAGTCCGAGAAAACTACGTTTTCAAGCGTAATCAAGTGTGCAAGTTCAGTAGCCATCAACTGCTTCGCCTACGCGAAACATATAAATGGCAAGCTCAGACTTTGAACAAGATACTTGAGACACTACCAAGAGGACTGAACTTTGACACTTGTCGTGGAATGGGAGCCTGCGGCCGAACTGAATCCATTTACTTAGATGACATGGGTGAATTCAGTAGCACCCACGAGATCGAAGCAGAATTGTATAATTTCCGCCACGGACCAAAGTCTGGAAGTGACAAGCTGGAGCACGTCTCACTCCTCATTCCTGCCGAATTCGTCCGTGAGTACAACAAAAGAGTTGCAATAGAAGGACTAGAACATGAGCAACCTTCTACTTCGTCAGCACTAATGAAAGAAGTTGAAGCTAACGCTGAGCGATTACAAGAAACTGACACCAGCACTCCCTCAACTGTTGCATTAGAGTGCAGCGCAGAGTCATCAGGTACTAGTAGCAGCTATGAGAAAGAAGAACCTGTAGCCTCAACAAGTCGTCATCGTAGCACTGAATCATCTAATCAAGATGTCTAAAACTGTATACTTAAAACCAATAAAACTTACTCATAACCATAAAACCCTAGTGATGCTCTGCACCTTCAAGTTCTTTACTAAAACATCATCAAAAAAAGTTTACAGTCAAAACTAACAAGGTTTCAAACTCTTGAATAGGGAATACCATGCAACTTATGCATGTAAAACTTGATTGATGTATTTTATGGAGAGTGAGTGCAAGACGTCTTCCTAAAGATTTCATGAACTGTGTTAAACTAGTATGTAGTTGGGTTATACCTATTGTAAAAAAATATATCAATATATCAATTTTACTCTCGCCCTTATTAAATGCGGGGGATTGATCACACAATACAAAAACAACCAACATTTTAGAGGTGCTGGGGAAAACCATCACTTCACTATTCATTTTTAAATTTAATATATAGAAAATATTATTGTATGTGTCAAAGAACACACAAAGAAGACAGAAGACGAATTTCAATTGGGACAAAAAACATTATTGTACTGTAACACCATCATTACCAAAACTAAGACCGATATCGTTGTATAATACTATATAAGTTGTATAGTTTAAGTAAGTAAGAGATCAGAGGCGTGTTGCGTATTGTCTGATACTTGAAACTATTAATACAATCGATTGAACTGTAGCATTTATCATTGTACCCTTGATATGTAACATCATCATCATCCAGATTATATAACTGTGAACTACATTTAATTAGAGTTTCCGGTCGTGTGGTAGTCAGTCGTTTTTGGTACATCTCTAACCGAATTACTGTGGTATACCAAGAGACTTAATCACTGTCAATTTGTTTTTGTAGACTGTTAATATTTTTTGGGTAACGTACCTACACATAGCTAGCAATCCAGTTCAAATTGTGATTTTCGTTTTTTAAACTATTATAATAATCATTATCTACTTTTTTAAATTGTTGTTGTAGCATAAAGGAACTATTAATATAATATCACAATTTTCTGTTTTAGTAACGTAGACTGATCATTGTTGTATAGATTCAAGTTGCCGTTTTATCTCATAATAATATAATAATTAACGTGTATCCTGTAGCATTCCCTCATCAATCATCTTGTTCATTTATTTGTTCAGATCGTGTCGTCGTCATGTCGTTCAGTCAATTTTGTAGATTAAACGCGCAAAGTGTATTGGTGACACTTTCGATAGAGTGTCAACGTTTATTACAAACATAATATGATAGTGTCATGTCATATTTGTCGACAACTGAAGTTCGAGAGATGTTGTAATTATATACGCAGTAAACAAACGTTTCCTTGTGAACTTCTATAAACAGTATAATGTAAATACTAGTGCAGGATGATATATATATATATATTGTTAGTTACGTCTTATATAACGAAATGTGTAGTTACAAAAATGGAACACTAACTATGTAACAATAACCATATCAGTTATTTTCTTGTGAATCAATAAATAAATGTATGATTCTTAGTGAATGTTAAATAAAACTTTCACTTGCATTTTAGTCATTTCATAAAGGTCATCTCAGTTCATAATATTGTATACATGAATTATAGTAGTGTTTCTACTTAGCTATACCCTACTACCAACAAACATGAGCATCTTATATGAAAAACATCTTCAAGGCTAAACGAAAAGATCAAGGAACGGCATATGCTGAAAACGTGATGTGTTGAAACATGGGATTCCACACGCTTCTAAATTTACTTTACTGAGTATTAAGTTAAAAGGTTAGATTTTTCTCATAATACCTAAAAATGAAATTTGCCAGCACCGGTATGTAACCTTCATTCGAGTACATTCCGACAAATGTGCTTTTGACATACTTAAAGCTGTCGATCAACGTACTTTGAGTAGATTATGAGAGACTGAAAATCAATCTCGACGTATACTTTCACAAATCTATACAGAATTTTAAATGTTACACTAGCTCCACAATGACAATCAAGAAAAAGAGGCTCAATTTGCGAATAAGGTGAGTATGAAATTTGAAATGCAATCAATGCAATACTCCTATCTACACCAAACACCTACATTAGTAGTGGATGTACAACAAGCTATCATAGTATACCGTACTACGCCAATTTTCACATACACAAAAAGCTGAGACTACTACCATGGCAGTGTGTTTGATGAACAGAACAGATCAGAAGCAAAAACTCCAGATGGAATAAAATGCTTTCACCGTGACTCAGCAGCAGGCACAAAGGATTGAATATCTTGTGTACTGTGCACACTCACATACACAGGTAAAAATCATTTGAAAGTACAGGTGTCGCAACTTTTGAGGGAAAGGCAACGGTTTCAGATTACTCAATGACACTAACAATAAAATAATCTGATGAATAAGCAATGCTCATTAAAATTGAAAGTGTTTATAAAGTTCAACGAGAATGTATTTCAATTTGAACCTATGATTCCAAATTTCAATTCATATGATATATGTATATGCCATTGTATTTCCAAAGTTGGGTAAAAGTTGTTTGTTGTTTTAAACAACAACGGGCTAGTAGTGGTTAATGACTCAACAGTAAGTGAAGCATACACTGACGTTAGGAATGGTTAAGACATTCCTTTTAAAAAGCTATACTATGAAGCATGAAATAAACGTGAAATTACAACAAAAATCGCTCTCAGAGATTTATGGCATTACAAGTACATAGAATTTTTAACTAAAAAATGCTTAATAGTCATTTTACCTGAGATTTAAATCGGAACTAATTGATTCTAACCACTTACTATTGATAGTTGAAGTTACTTCTCATAAATAGGCATAACTATGACTGAATTTCAATTTCAAACAATTGATAAATAGCGGTCGCTGCTCATGATTTCGATCAATAAACAGTAAAGCATGCACTAAAAAGTAACATACATACAGTACATGTGGCAAGAAAAGTAACGTTGATGCTGCTGCTGATTGTTACGATGCTATTATATCAGAGCTGAAAATTTTCCGCAGGTACCTTTATACTAACTCGCATATATTCTTTACGTATCAATTTTTTGTATTTAAACTAACTAACATAATCATTTATGCAATGTCAGTCTTCTTTGCATATTGCAATCATCTAAAATAATCTAATCAGCAAGCTAAGCCCTAAGAAGTTAGTAGGAGCGGTAAAGCGGACAAATAAAAAATAGTTTACCTTATCTGGGGAGCGATTCCATACAACCACTTTGTGGCCAGAGTTCAGCAAGTTCTTGACAATGCCACGGCCCATAATTCCAAGACCCAGAAAACCAAACTTTAGCTTAGATGGGATGACCTTCTTGTCCTTCAGGTATTGACTTACGGCACTCACATTTAATGGGCCTTCCTCCTGAATACAATTCAATATACTGTATTAGTATCATACTCATGTAATAAATTTGTAACGAGCGGTAAAGCTAAAGCAAGGGACTAAAGCTATATAAGTATTTAGTTCTGAATTGGAATACTTTCTTCAAGAAACTGATAAGAATGGCAAATGCTAACAATTTAAATAACGCTGTGTGCCCAACCATGGGCGCAGGAACCGGGGGTACTGGGGGTACGACGTACCCCTAGATTTCTAAACTTCCCATATAAAACTCGATAATTTTTTTAAAAAATCATGTGAATTCTTCAATATACATGTTGTTCGTACCCCCTGGTACCCCAAGCAAAATTTGGTTCCTGCGCCAATGTGCCCAACGGCTGATTAAGTTTAAGCTAAGTATGCAAAAATTAAAGATCTATAAAGAATCGAACGTTTCCTATACTACATAAAGGCTAAATATTATATTTTTGAAGCTATTAAATATAAAAATAAACCAATAAAATAGTTTGTGTAAGGTTATACATACATATTATAACTATGGTCTGATTTTATAATGACAAATACCAAGTACGGACCATGCAAATTTAACCTGTCTGCATTGATTATAATGTCTAATTACACCTATTGTTGGTTAAAATAAAAGACAGTCACTATTTCCATAATGAACACAAAAGGCAGTTTAGATGTTATTCACCCTTCAATTTCAATTTGTTGTGTGCATAGTATATATTGAATGGCTAGGTCACGTTTAAATGCATATAGTAAAGTATTATCGCTTCTTCAGTGTACTGCTTTATAAGAAACATTTTGACAAGATTAAATAATCCTTGCGTATACAAAAAATGCAAATGCAAAGAAAACAAGCAAAAACTGGCCAAGAAATGTTGACTATTCGACTTTTAAGTACTCACCCGTGCTGGTTTAAATGATGACGGTCGGTCAAGAAACATATCCGCTGCTGACCTTCTTGGAGCATGGTTTGGATATTTTACGAATGAAGTAGTACCATCAACAGGAGTAGTGGAAACTGCTTTCCGCTTCTTTGTAAAGGATTCTCCATTTCGTACAGAAGTTTTCTTCTTCTTTTGAGATGGTGCAGACAATTTCTCCTGTTTTAATGTAAAAAGAAGCAAGTTCGGTCATCTTAGTTTGGACATAATCAAGTATAAATCCAACTACCGATATTCAAATTTTGACTTGATTAAGAAAACCAATGAAACATAAAACTAAAATGTTATCATTCTAGCTGGCATTACATTCATGATTTGCATATTATATCTCTCTTTGTTGGTAAGGCCAGGTGGCTTTTTATGATAGTGAATAAGAGTTGTCGCCGGTAAGGC
The DNA here is from genome assembly GCA_001718145.1 of Orchesella cincta. Taxonomy (NCBI): domain Eukaryota; kingdom Metazoa; phylum Arthropoda; class Collembola; order Entomobryomorpha; family Orchesellidae; genus Orchesella; species Orchesella cincta. The sequence continues at coordinate 92,893 of LJIJ01000222.1, read as the reverse complement.
TATCAGCTCATTTGCATAAATTTGATGTAAATTCATATTTTTTGTTCCTTCTTTACAGCAAAGGCCTACCTATTTTTCCGATACGAGCGATATCACAGTTTAGTATCATTTGAGACTTCAGATCGAATAGAAGTGGAAGGAATTTTGTGGGTGAAGTGTTTTTGTCATATATAAATCGTGTATTATACAATTTTAGTTAAAAACGCGGGTGAACCTCCCATTACAAGCAATAGTGCAGTTTCCAGATAGAAACCACAGCGTATTCTTTGCTAACATTGCATTATCAAAAAATGGCATCGTCCGCCAGGAGATCCATAGAAATTTGTAAAACTAAACTTCTGCGTTATGAAGATAGTTTAGGAAGATTGGTGAAGCAGATTCAAACGCTTAAAGGACAACTAGAAGAAGTAAAAGAAAACTGTCACGAGGTGGAGAACCTGAAGAAAATGATCAGGCGTCGTAATAGAATAATATCGACTCTTAAAGAGCTCATCATACATCAGCAAATTTGTATTCAAATACACAGTAGGAAATTGCCTCCTGGAACAATTATATAAAAAAATACCACAATTATTTACTTGAAAATTATAAAACAACACTACTCGCATCTATCAGATATATGTAAGTGACACTTCAGCATTCAGTCGTAGTGGTATTAGTATTTGAAGAAACTTGTTCTAAAAATTAGAGCTATTATAAACTGCAAAGCTTGTGCGTCGATATTCTGTTCCGATGTTCGCGATTTACAAACATACACCTATTTTATTTTTACACTAACAAGTTATTATGCGTAACTGTTACCAATGGAACTACAGCAGTGACAAACGATATGAAAAGGTAATAGCAAGGTTTTGTAATGCTCTGTGTGTTGGTTAAAAAAGCATTTCTGTTTCGAGAGTAAGTGAAAAGTATTTTTGGGAGTTTGTCATTATGATTGTAAATGGGAATGGCGAAGACTTACCGGAGATTCGCTAATGGGGTCATCAGCACTTTTGCGTTTCTTTGATTGAGGGGTAGAAGCTGTGGAGGTTTCCTTTGTACAGGTAAAGTTTCAAAATACATTTTATTTATCCAATTTAAAATGCGACAAACTATATGCGAATCATTTTACAAAAGCCATCCAAAATCACCTCTTCATTTACAGTTGATTCATCTAAATCATTATCTTCTTTCGTCTCATCGAATGTGTCATCCAATTCGGCAGATGAATCTTGAGTAATTGGCTCTTGCATTTCCGACCCCGGTGTTGGCTCTGGAAATAATTCTGCATCAACATCAATACCTGCAGCTTTTCGTGCGATGTAATCTTCAATTGCAGTACAAGCTTCTTTGAATGCAGCATTTTTGCAAGTTTTAGAGAGCCGATCTTTGTATTGCTCATAGTCTTTTATGCTGTGTTCCTCTATCCATGCGTAGTTATTAGTTCCAAAGAACCATATACAGTACTGATTTTTATTTGTTGTCTTAGATTTGGATTTCATTAGTTCTGGAGTAGGGCTGCAAACCTGTGAAAATAAAAATTCAATTTACTCACTATCCGTATGTTTGAAAGCTCACAAGTGGCAAAATTCTAAAAACTTACTTTTCCGGGCCACGGTGACCACCCTTTCATTTTCGCCCTATTATTAAAATAAAAGAGTAACATTATTGTCACGAATCTATAACTAATAAGTTATTGTAACAGATTCTTGCAACAGGTAGTGGTTATTCATTTAAAAACGCATTAACTAGATTTGATTCGATCAAAAACCAATGGTGAATAGAAAATGCTGTAAATGTTTAAAAGGTCATGATCAGAATGGACATAAATGCTTTGTATCAACAAATCAAGTAAAATCGCAGCTTGTGTTTCAAGCTAGTAAATAATTGAAATGTTGCAAGTGTGACGCAGACTCAGCTATTTGACAACCATCATTTTAAAAACATAATCATTATTAACGACACTTTTAACCCACTTTCACCACATCCACCATATTTGGCAACTGATTCCTTGTTGTTTAATAAAAATAAAAATTGTGTACAAAATTCAAATTTTCTCCAACTTACCATACTAAATCACCGATTTTTATTTCTTTATCCGACATCTTTTAACACTGGCCAGTTATTAGAACTATTTGAACAATCTGTAAAAAGGAAACAATCGCAAATTATTGCATCTTCCATCCACCAAGCCGCTAACACTATCTCCAAACAGTTAGCGTTGCATTATTTTTTATTGGTGAAAGTACAATATGATGCAACTGCTTGACTTTTTAATACTACTGAAAAAGTCACGAGTAAACAGGTGAATTAGCAATATTTTTTTATTGTTGTGACTGTATTGACAAAGTTAGGATGACCGATTGCCTAGACCGCCTTGGTAATCGGGATCACTTACGCTATATTATGAAGAAGATACACAAGGCAGAACTCCCTCGCTCCGTAACTAGTCTCCTCCTCTTCCACAATTCTGCTTGCTGCACACTCACTTCGAGGCTTCAGTTTCGGAGCTCTCTCGCACTTCTCACTGCCGTCTTCTCTTGTTCTAGCGGAGGACTCAGCACACAAAAAATACCGCTTATCAGATGCTTTCCCGAATGCTGGAAAGTTGGTAACAATCTGGAGCAGTGTCTTAGGGAGTCGTTGGAACAATCGTAACTAATAAGCCCCGTAGGTCCAGCTAATGAAGCTTGGATGTCACAACGAAAAAGAAGGCGAATTAGCGTTTTTTGACTACTGATAATACATACGTGAGGTCACCGTCACACCAGCGCTACTACAAAACAACATAATCTCAATGTATAAGAATATTATACAATCCCACCGGTTATAAGATAGTAGTTGAGTAGTACAATCAGCTTGTGAGTTCATATCCATAAGTACTATCCATCGGGATGCATGATGCAGAATGCAGAAGCATCATTTCCAACGCATATTCCGTAAATGTGAGGGGGAAAGTATCTAAATCCAACAATGTAATTCAGCTCCACGGTACAGCTCTATTCTTACACACGTTTAGGTAGACTCATCTCAAATGTGTACGGTGCACAAACGGCGTACTTACCGAGTCCAAGCGACCACTTATAGTAGGTACTTGTTCTGGCGAGTTGTATGTACGTGTACATAAGTAACGTAAAACGTAGCGTATATGTCGACCTGATGTACTAGTCTAGGATAGCTGGTGTGTAAGCTTACTATGAGTTGTGTCAGAAACGAATACGAATGCTACATACATACAGAGGACGGGTAAACTAGAGATTACAGCGCCGAAAAGCGTACTGGTATGTAAATAGCAAGAAAAAAGCATGAGTATTATCTTACCAAATGCAAGCTCCAAGAAGGCGAGTGCTACACTACAACGGATGGATGCAACCCATCATGTCAATAATAACAGTCAATGCTTTCATTTTAAAAACGATGATGCTGGATGAATCCAAAGGACAAAAATTAAACAGTGGGACTAACAAAGCCAAACAACATGGTTGAGAAGTGACATCAAAGTAGAAATGAAGAAATGCAAATATTGAATTTTTCTTTTCCGTTTGTTGCTGATAACTGACTTCACACCAATAATGAATGACCAACAACCCTTACTTGAATGCATACACCCACCGTGATCACTTGGCTGGGTTGAGCAAATAAGCAAATGGTCATAATTATGGTTCAGTCAGTTTTAATTTAACTACGATTTCAAAATATTTAAGTCCTTCATGACTTTGAATCATTTAATCATAGGCATTTATGATTATCTGAATGAAACCAGTGAAGCATAGGTAAAATGCTATGCAATACTGCAAACATTGGTTAAAGGATCTGGGCATTTAAACAGGAAAAATTTGTCAATGAATCAGTAGTTTTGTTAGGTCAATCAGAAACCACAATTTATATGAAACTTTCATCAGAAGATAACAAAGCTACGGTAGAAAATCCAGTAGGATACGAGGCCGAGGATTTTTGATTGTCAATGAACCAAATGTATGGAATGAAACTGGAAACGGTGGTTTCACATTGGCCATATACAACATGTTGCTTCATTATGTTTAGAGATATTAGGTACTGGGCTTATATAAACTCAAAGGGTTACTTCTGAATAAACCTGACTTACTATTTGCCGGGGAAGGAATTAGAGCTTTCCTTTACGCAAGTTCATATATGACTCTGCGGGTTGATGAGTTTTTAAGCAGATGGCGTACGTTTGGTAGGAAAGAAAGGCAGAGTTGGGTTTTAAAAAGTATTTGTGGCCTTCTTTGACAACTGACATTATTATTGGAATCCGACAGGATGCGAACTGAGTGGTTCTGGTTCTAGTTGACACATGCTTCCTCACCACTCACACGAAATGAACAAAGGAGACTCGGAATGCGTTGGCTTGTCTCTGTCTCCTACTTACCACCGCACTCTGTCATAAATTTGGTATTATGAAAGAGTTTGAAGGCCAAATCCGTACTTTTTATGACTGTCTGTTTGTGTCATATTTACCGGGACAGGTAGATCCCAAATTTTATGGTCATCTGTATTTTGGGCAACAAAACCTTTTGATTCGCACCCTGAAATCAAGTCACCCCGTGTGTAAATATTATGAGACTAAATGAGTGTGCGGAAAGTCTGCAAGAACCAATTGATGCGTACATAAATTAAATATAAGAACATAAAAAGCAAGAATGAATGTGTTTGCGTTTGGCTTGTTGAAACATCTCGAGTAGAGTCACATTGCTTAGTTAGTGTACGATTTTCGGAACGACGTGTCGTTCAAATTGGTTTATAACGCAACTAGTTCCGATTCTGTTGGAATTTTCATATAATTCGAAAGAGAAACGGGCAAAATATTATTTCTTTACTATTAGGAAGTTGAAAATTAGTTGATGTACATACAGGTAGAAACCTTTTTATTTTGCAAATTGTATCATTTACAAAATACATTGAACAATAGTAATAAACTGACACTCTAATTTGTCGCCAGTCATTGTCTAACAGAAAAACTACGTGCCTTTCTGCAGAAATTCTCGATCCAGCAAAGCAAAATGAGTGAAAGTGATCTTTCATCCAGCGTCAGTGAAAAGGGAACTACATTAAAAAGAAGGGGTCAGGGCAAATCAGCAAAAATAAAAAGATCTAAACGGAAGTTATTATACTTTAAACCGATTATTGATTAAAAGAAGGATTATAAAATAAAAGGAAACTACAACGCAGTGGCGTTTGCTATGCATACATACAAAATTACTCGTCGGTAATAACATGTTTAAAACTCCAAACTTTTTAGTGGTTTGCTAGTACTTAAATCTAACTTACTCCGACTAAAGCGGGCCTTCCTTCATTTGATTTGATTAAACTGATGCCCATTAAGCAAACGCATGTTTGCATGCATTGAATGATTATGCATATATGTATGAATATTCACTAATTTGTATCAAACACAAACTCAGCACGTTCATGGTGCTTACTTGTTGGTAAAGTTGAAAACTTTATGAAGGTTGTAGTTGGAACAATCATGGCATGCATGGGGAAATTCCTTTTCAAAGTTTCTAGCAAACGTTGTTTTATTTTTGTGTTAGAGATTATTTCTTTTCGAGAAGATTTAAGAAGAAACTGTGTTCAAGTTTTTCTGCTCTGGTATCCAATAAAAAGTGCATGTAACACAAAATAGTATGAGAGGTTCTGGCATCCATTGATTCATGAATTTCAAATGTGTATTCATAGCATCCTTTATGTATGTGTGAATATGCTTATAGCATTTGAAAAACCTTGATTTACCATTTACATACGTTTCCCAATGACAATCAGGTAACGATGCAAACCAGCGTAATAAAATTGTGGAGTTAAAATATCTTCAAATTAGCATTTCTATTACTTCTCAGATATATCAGTTTATGGCATATTTTGTTATCTGTAACTTCTATTTGGGCTTTGTTCGCTTCGCTGCAGTTGTTGAGTAGACAAGCGTTAGTGTGTCGTAGTATGCATCTACTAAATGTTTTTGCCGGACTAAGCATGTGAACATGCTCAACATTCCATGCATAATATTTGCCCAATCCCAATATGAAGAGTGAAGATTCTCCGAATCAAAGCAAACATTGGTTTCTTCATGGATTTAGTGAACAAATTTGAAGGGATGCGTATTTTATTCAAACATTTGATAATAAGTAACTAAGAAGTCTTTTGGACAGTTTGATGTGGAATTACATTCGACTGATTTGCACATATTTTCCCAAAGAGATTCATGCCTCGATGTCTGGCTGGAAAACCAGTCCAATCCCCAACGCCCATGTTCTTGTTTGCTTTATTGGTGTTTTACCTTATATCGGTTGGGTTAGCTTGACACGCTTGAGCTTTGATTATGGATTTATGCAAAATGTGAGAGAGCACATATTAGCAATATTAGCATGCAGCTTATTTTGAAAGATCGTGAATTAGGGCATTGTATCAGGCTGTCTAAAAATTTCCGTTTTTAACATCAATGCACATCAAAAATGCAAAAGTAAGTTTATATGCATGCAAATTGCAGTTAGGAAGAAGAATGACGTGTGGAAAGTTTTATTGAGTAAAAAATTTTATTTAATACTTGAAGCATGTAAAAATACTCTTTTAATTTGGTATTCTTCCTTGAAGAAGGGAGTAAAGAGCAGCAATAAGTATCCTGATTTGCCACCTCAATGTTATGTCACCTGAAAAAGTACATACCGGTGGTGCCATGTTGTAATAATCTATCTGCAGATGGTACTTCTGCTACACGCTTTCGGTTATAAAACTTAGGCCATGATTATTAATTTCATCGTAAACTGACAAACTGGTCTAGCACTGGGAGAACTAGCTGCTTACGAACTTCCTTCTAACTGCTAAAAATATCAGAGGAATGTATTTACCTATCTTCTTGGTATCTAGTGCTGTTCAACATAAAAATGCCAGCAGTCAGTCAATTTGCATTTCGGCATGCGTGCCTTTTCTATATTATCAATAGACACATTATTATCATCCGTATTATGTGCCTATGTCAATGCATATGGTGGGATTTGTAAGGCTTCATCACTCACTTGGAAGCGCATCACTAATGCAATCTCCAACTAAAGTATTTATCACGTAAACGGAGTTTTTAGCACAAGGCGGTATTTTGAAGCAGGGGTTTTTGATGAAAACGCAAATAACAAATAGGCTGTGAAGGGGGGAGGAGAGGTCGAAGATGAGAGAAGAATTTTGCACATCCATAAAACAAAATCATCATCATCTCTTCCCATTTTATGACAAACAACTGTGTGAAGAGTTGATGAAATTGGGAGGGCGCATCCCATGCATCAAACACACACACATTCAGCAAACACACACACACACACCACAGTGATTTTATGGCCTCATCTCCATAATGTTCTTTTTTCATCTGGCTGGATTGGCATTGGAATCAACATCACACCGTAGTAAAGCGCGTATCCCATCGCGCTTCAATCCACATATACATATATCAAGTATGTTTTACGTTGTCAGCATATATATGAAGTGTGTGACAACACGATAAAACGTGATAAACTGCCGATAATAATGTAACTTGAGGAATTAAACTTCATCTTGTAAACTGAAACGCAGAACTTTCCAATGTGACTACGTTAATACCAAAAATAGATGGGAGTCGTGACAGTGAAAACTTAAAATTTGCAAATCTTTAAAGGGCAAAGAATGTATGGAGTGGATGGATGGATGGAAGCATGTTAGCTCCCGATAGCCCATACTCTCACATCACAAAACATGTGCTGTACCCATCGATTTGTTTAATCTCCAAACATGAAAAATGATACTGATAAAAAAGTTTTTTTTTTCGCTCGTTTTGCTTTGTATGTATTATTTTTATCAGCTTACTATCCTTCCCAGCAACATTGCATTTCGCAATAATGTAACTTGCACCATGCGCGAATTATTTTGGAGATGTATAATAGCTTACGTATCTCAATACCAATGCCAATTAAAGCTGAGTTGGTTAATGTAACAAGCAAAGGAACCTGCCTTACGTGTAGTGTTATGCTGTCAAACAGACCTGTTGTACCAATTTCCCTATAAGTTGAAAATGCTTATGATGAAGGAGCTAGGACGGATGTGAAATTGTCAAGGTACATGCATTGCAGTGTCATGTCATCATCATCATATAATATTTTTGTCTTGAAAAAAAAAACTTTTTTTTTAGATATTTGGGCACAAGAGTTTTGTTGTCGATTTGATGGGTGGCTGCTTCTGTTTCTTGTTTTGTCGCAACATCATCATTCCAGTTCACGTAGAAGAAAAAGGGAAAACAAATGCAACAATTTTTACCTCCCATCACATCAGATCGTCGAACCAAACCGTATGTGTGTGAGTGGGTTGTTTATTTATGGCCCAGAAGTGAAGTTTGTGTTTGAAGTAGTAGAGCTCTCTGGTGCTCTCGGCATTCTCGGCTCACATGTAGGAATGTACCGTATATGAGAGGAATAGGTATTAATATGACGTCTCTAGATTTCAGGTTTTGTGTGCATGTGTGTAAGAGTGTGTACGATAGTGATGTGATGAAGATATGATGATGTATGATATCGAATCCATGTCCTCTTTTCTTTGGGCACATTCATCCATTTACACAATAAGTGCGATGATTTTGCCTGATTCCTCTTCTTCTTCTTGTTCGTCTTCTCATTCACTCTCAGTCATTTTTTTAAGGTTAAGCCACGGAAGTAGACGAGAGATGGAGAGAGAGGGAGGGAAGGAGGCAGAACGAGCATCAGTAAAATACTGAGTAAAGTGTGCATTACAAGTAAATGCCAATGGAACGCGGTGACCGAATACATTTTTGTCGCTGAAAGAAGGCTGAAAAAGTTTTCTAAGTATTTTGGTCCGTTCCGCCCGATTAGTGTTTACTTACTTTTCTACGACTGCGACTTGCGCTGCCCTACTGGCCAGACGCCGCGACCCGCCTGAAGAAGTGCATGTAAGTAAGAACGAGCTATATGAACGCTAGCTCGTGGCGAAAGCAGAAACATCGACATCCCCACATATCGACTCGGGGAGAGGGGGAGTACAGCGGGCGGGAAGAATGAGAGCAAACCACCGAGAGAGCACGCGACAACCCTCCTAAGCAGGGGTACCGGGCTGCTGTAACAGTGCGTGTCCCAAACTTCGGCCACGAGACGCAGCCTAAACCTGAGAAGGCGCAAGAACACGTAGCCCTTATGTAGTATTCTTTGCTAGGAGGCATATGTGGTATTCTTGCTAGGAGCAAGCTCAGCCAAACTCATCCATTCATTTCTCTTCCGAACTGTCAAGCTCTGCTCTCTGCGCGACGTGACATCAGACATCAATTGTATTTTTATCTTGGGCTCATTTAAAAGCAGTTCAAAATAGAGCACCGGTATCATGCCATAAGGATGCCTGTAATAGCAATAGCAGAGCCCTTACCCCAAAACCCATTATCGGAAATAGGAAGGATATCCTTTTAATGGCCACAATGCTTTCCTATCCTTAGGCAAAGTATGACAAGTAGGAAGGGGTTGGGATTAAAGGTTTTTAAGGGTACCTGGCCCTTTAGCGATGTACAAGATGCATATTATCGCTAAAGAATGACGGGGCACTTGACTTTTTGGATGAGTAGGTAGGTACAAAGGTGGACAGGGATAAAGCTCCTTATCCCACGGTTCCTTCCTCAGCTTAAACCGTTTTCTTACGTGATTGCAAAGCTAAGGGAAGGTGAGTCTCTGCATCAAATATGTTTCCCAGCTCTGGGTCTGCCGAGAGTAGAAGTTTTATTCCTAACTGTATAAAGAAGAGTAAGCAGGAACCCAACACAGAGTTTGGTCCGCAGTAGCCACAGATTGCACATATAATATTTGTGTAAACACATACATGTAGGATGTATGAAATGAAAAACGGAGGACGTGAAAAGAGATGTAGAGATGTAGACTGGATTGGATTATGTTGTATTGCATCGGATATGTACAAAAAATATCTAGATAGAATAGATGCAAGAATATTTGAGAAATAATATAATATATATATGTATACTTTTACGTTACGTACGTTGCCGTACACACACTCTGTGCATACATATTACAAGTTTACCACTTACTTTAGTTAACTTGCTTCTAAGAGAGGACTTGCCGTTCGTTTGGTTGTATTACGTTTGTCTACTGCTACTACTACCACATTACAACTTATGCGAGCTGGCTGAGCTTATAATATCAGTATATATCATATTGCCATGAATACTATTACTCCTGACTACGATTTTGTAAGTAAGAGTGTCCTGTAGACTTTATAATATATAAGGATTGCATTGCATTGGCATATTATCTATCTGCCAAAAGTAAAGTATCAAAAGCAGAAAAGAAAGACGAGAGAGAGAGAAGAGAGAGGCAGTAAAGTGAGTATGAAGTATAAGTGATAGCTAACAGATATAAGCATAATATAGTAAAAATGCAACAGCAGTAGCGAACAATCTAAACTTCCCTAAACCTGAAGACCATCATCTCATCATCATCATCCCAGCACCACTAAGAATATAATCATCTGAACTTCCTACTTTTTTTTAAAAAACAATACCCGTGTTAGATTTCAAAAAAATTTCACCAGCATCCAATAAGGACTATCACCACCGTAACTGAGCAACTAAAGGGAAAAAGTACTTTCCAGCTCCTCTCATCACAGCACAGCATACTCCCTCAGCACATACAACTCACGCTCTTCCTGACCTGAACGTGAACTGAAAAAGAAAAGTTTTCAAGGATCACTCATCAAACTCTGATCATTCCTGTTCAAAAAAAATTATCAGTTTTGCTCCGCACTGATGTCCTAGTAACAAAAGCCTGTGACTCTTTGAGAGCCTAGGCCTAGATCAATGTTCCAGCAATTGATAAAATATGCTGCGAGGCTCATCTCGTCATGATGGCATTCCAAATAAACAGTCTGCCAGAGGTAATTAAAAAATCACACACATTTCAATTAAAAACCTCTTATTAATATGTACATACATTTCCTCAAAAAAAGTCATAAAAACGTGACCATGAAACGGAGAACGCATTAAGTATACATGTGTTTTTAACTAGTATGTTGTACACAGTAATACACAAAAGTTGCATCGCTCCGAGTTAAACCAATTGACTACTACACATCCTTCTACCACACTGGACGTTTCCTATAGCCTCACTGATAGTTTTGAGTACTTATTGTATCCGATTTTTAATCGTTTCCAATCATGTTTCACCACGTAATAATGTTCAATATAAAAATGGATAAGAATGAGCAAGGGACGAAAAGTAAAAGGAAAAGGGGACAGGACTGAACCTGAGTGACATAATTGAGCTAATCAAAAATATGAACTAGAGAAGTCAAGATTGCACTAAATGCTATGCAAACTCTCTGAAAACTCACGCTGGCCGAGGAAATCTAACTTTCCTCTTCTGGCAGAGAGAGAGGAGTCTAGAAAGTGAGATTCTGTGATTTACATAAACGCTCTCCAGCCGATAGCATTCATAAACGTGGAGAAAAATTAATGATTATATATTTGTTCTGTTTTGTACCATGTACCAGCGCTAAGTTGACACCAAACCAACATTTCACCATCGGATCTACACAGATTTTGTGCATACCTTTTTGTACAATTTTTTGTATTAGTTGAATCAGTTATCAAGTACAAGAGACAAGGATGCGGATGCATTCAATTCAACGAAAAATGTTTTGTTAAGTAGTGCTACTCGTTTCAATAGTCCTCTCCTGTAGTTTTGTATGAAACACCAATGTTGGATAGTTTTTTGGTGACGATTGATATAAGAAGGAAAGGTGTTTAAGACATGGAAATGGAAATGAGGTTCTGTAAAGTTCTAATCTTGATGATGCTAATTGCCTCAATCAAATGAAGGACTTGTGGAGATCAGAAAATTCATGAAAAGGAGAGGAAGCTCGTAGCTCCTTCAATTCAGCTCTTTCCTGTGTCTATACAAAGCTATCGATGTCTCTCAAAGTCTTACCCTCATTTGTTTAAACTCTCATTTGCATTGCATTGTGTTACTTTTGGAACTCTCTAGTGATTTAAATACCTTTTAAAGCACTTGCCCAGTATGCTGATCTCAAGCTGCTGCTTTTTTGTTGTAAATGAAAAACATTTTCCTTTCTCAAGTACACGATCATGTGTCAAATGCGCTCAGACTGGCTCTTCCGACGGCACTCCTCATTTGTACTCATTTTAACTCCGACAACTTGTCTCGGAATCCTATTTTTCAACTTTTATCAAGTGATATAAAACGAAACTGTACACTCTCATCATCTCTTCATCAAGTCCAACACTTTTTTCGGCTCTGCTGTTGATCTCTGTAGTGCTGATGTTCACTGGCTTTAATTCGAATTTTTGCTCTCTGACAGCTCCTGTAGAAGGTTACGCTTCCTTGCAGCGAGTAAAATGGAGACACGAGTAGGATCTTATTATTTTAACACAAGTAGTGCTTTCGAACAGGAAGGTAAGGGAACCTATTGCACGGTGTTTGGAACAAAAATTGCATGGATATTGTACATGATGTCTGCCTGAAACTATTCTCTATTCTCAAGTCATTGTTACCAGTCTCAGGAGAGGGATAGGGAATAATGAAAGGAGGTAATTTACAGTTTAAGGGAAAGTTATTCAATTTTCCTCACAATCAAAAAGTTACCACTAGTTTCTCTCAAAGGAGAGGGAGAAAGAGAGGAAAGTAGCTGAGAGAGAGAAAGCTAGTTCAGAATGAAATGGAAGGAAACGTTCAATGTTTAGTTAGCTAGCTAGACAATCATTTATACTGTGGCTCAACAATTGTATGTATGTGTATGTATGAACTGACAATGGAAAACGTGCTGCAAATTGAATGTATGCACGTAAATATAAATGCACATATTTGAAAGGCTGTGTATGATCAGTTTAAATGCAAGGTGTGTGTAAATGAATAATGTAACTTGTTGAAAAATGCATGAAACCTTCGTTGTGTGTTTGCCTGCAATGTGATTTGTGCATATTTAGCTGTTTTTCTGTTATTTTACGAGTTTTATATGTTTTTTTTTTGTGATTTTTACAGAGCGAGACAGAGACAGACTGAGGGAGAGGCAGCGTCAAGAACGGCAGCAGATGCTTCCAAATGATGACAAGGATATCAATGTAGGTGCCCAGGATTTGTTTCATGCTCCTGTCAAGGTAAACTGAAATGAGGTTTTATGACTTGTAATAAAAACCAGGGCAAACGAAAAAAAAGTGCTTGACATTGCATAATTTTTTACCTTGCTCAGGTTAAGCCCTCCTCGGATGATACAACACAAGCACAAATAGCAAACACGTTGGGAAATTTCGATACGGTCCGCCATTTGATTTTAGACACTTCTTCAAGACGTTCAGTAAACTTAATCGGGGTTGATCAAGGTTCACTACCCGGAACTCCAGTTGCGACGAGACAACCTCCTCAACACAATTTCGACCAAGCCAGCCTACTCGAAAAGAGTAAGCAGTACTTCCACACCCCGTTGGTTGCTGGACAGCAGGGTTCCAGTTCTGCAGCATTAGGTGAAAGCCATCCTATCAAAAGTCAACATAGGAACCTCTTTGGCTCCTCCTCCAACAACTCCAACAATAGTAACAATAGTGGTTCCAATAATAGTCTACCCGCAAACGATTTTACTCTCATAGCTGTTCCAAACTATCAAAATAACCGGCCACCTGGAAACCAGCTTCATAAAGGATTATCATCATCATCATCCCATAATAGCCAATCCAATTCACAGTTATCAAACAACTCATCTTCTACGAATCACTCTACTTCTAACTCTTGTGCTCCACCAACAGTATCAAACACTTCCCAAAGCACTGCTGCTGTTGGCGGATCCAGCAGCAGCAGTAACAACACAAACTCCGCCGGATACACAAATAGTGCTAATAACAATAATCAAGTGCGACAAACTGCTTTAAGTACTAATAACAGTAGTAGTGCGCCTAGCACAGTGACTGATGTAAGCTCAGAAGGATTTGCTAATGCCTCCAGTGCTAAGACTGTAACTAGTAATGCTTTACTGAATAAGGATTCACATGAAAGTGCCAGTGGTGCTGAAGAGAATCTAAAAAATTCCGAATGCATCTTATTTTGGGCTAGTATAAAAGCAAATCCTTCATTACAACTACAAATTCAACTTGTTAATGTTTAGTGGAATTTCAAAAGTTGCAAGGTTATTTATTCCATAGATTAACAAAATTGCAATGCACGAACAAAACACGACAACAGCAGAGAAAGTCAAGTGCATGCAACCACAAACCTAATAATCCTTTCAGTGTTTAACTGGCTGCAGTACTAATATGAATGAATTTGTTTTTATGAGCAAAAAAAGTCCTTTTAATATGAATTTTTATTTTATGCATGATTTGCTCGTTGTTGTGTAAAAAGATTGGGAAATTTGGTCAGTTTAGGTTTAGAATTCAAACTTAAAAAACTGAATGGTTTCTGTGTACACTTTTGTACACTTCAAATACAAATAGTTAGTAGATCTTTATTTGTCGAACACCTTTAATAGTGAATATTTGGACCAGTTTTGGAAATTTGTCTGATACTGCGTCATAAACGTTATTACATGAAAATAACGTTCTTGTATTTTGACCTGCGTTAAATAAGTATTACACGAAAATTTCAGTTAACATTTCATTGATATTCTACCTACAAAATTTTTTTGTGATAAAAATTTCCAATTAAATAATCATTTTATCGTAGAGTTTGTAAATAATCCATGCAGATTTACAATTTTAAACACCTAGGTTTTTTATACTCAGCTGTTAAGTCTTGAAGAAAAAGATAGAATATTGGAACCTCTCTAGAAGTTTGCAATCAGAGAAATTTTTAGTCAAATCATCAGATGTATTATTAGAGTGACTCTCAATGGAGGTTACTTTGGAGTTCGAGGACTGGACTCTGTCGACAGTTTCTAATATCAATGTTAACTTCTACGAATTTGATCCCACATGTATTACTATATTATGTTCGGTGAGCCTGTTTATAAATTTTTTTGTGTCCGTCCGTATCAGCTTGTGGTTGACGTGCATGCTTGTCCTTGTATGTGTCGCAACATGGGATAATCACTGTTTTCTTGTAGTACTGAAACACTCTGTTCATTTAATTACAGGCTGATAGTCAGCTGGAGATCGAGAGTATGTTAAAGGTATGTCATTTTTTGTAAAACTAACATCTCATTTTTGTAGTGAGCTTACTTGTTGTAAGCACACACACCTGTACTCCGCTTTTAGAAAACAGTTTGGCTTTTGTTAATTAATGAGGGGTTGTTTCGCTACCTCGTACCTAACTGTTGGTACAATAGGTACGAAATGACCCAATATATTGACAAATTTACATAAATAACCTTTGTTACAACTATTCAGGAAATGATGGATGTTACTGCTCCTTTGACTGCAATCCAGACGCCTGTTAAAGAAACCAATACGAAGAAATTTACGCAACGACGTGTAAGCAAAGTTGTAAAAACTAAAACTGTTTTGTTCCTCTCAATTGTGTCAGTAATGAACGACATTCTATTTGTTTTATGCCACATTCCAGTCTTCAAAAAGTGAAGAAAAAATAGTACAGTAAGTGAATATATACTCAGCTACTGATAAAATGTTTAATATTCCTTTCATTTTTTTTGTAGACGTTTGTTCTAATAATGTACCGATTTTTAATCAGATCAATTCGAGATAGTGGAATGGCGGATGTGCCTTCCCCTGTGCAAAGGATGGATTCAAGTGATAGTAGCTCTAGCTACGAGTCGGAAACTAGTGATTCTGAATCTGAAGATTCAAGTAGTGGTAGCCAGACTGGAGGAGATAAGATTGATCCCGTGATTCCAAAAATCACACCAAATACGGTAATGAAAAAATGAGATGATTTTGTGGGACTCTGAGTTATTCTAGCAAATGTTAATATTACGTATGTGGTGGCTAATTGATTAGAATTCGCCTACGAGATGGAATCTTGGGTCTTTTATCCGAAAAAACGACTACCGTGGCACTCCTAATGATGCAAACACAACAACTACGCTTGGAGGGTCGAAATCTCCAAAGGTAGGAGCTGCGGAGGCGACGTACACTACTTATTGCTAGTAGGTCTTTTCACTTTAGGTTTTAATAACACTTTGTTTCCTCTTTCAGGATACAAAACCCAATGCGCATCAGGTGAACGCAATCAATTCCGAGACATCTCCTGGAGATGTCCCTGTGAAAACGGAATCGGTAGTTTCCTCTACATCCCTTTTTAATAAAGCACAATCTCTTAGTCCCCTGGATACTCCAATTGCCGTACCTCCAGTTACACGTGAGTTTACAAGAGAAAGTGTGAGCGCTATGTAGTTGAAATGGAAATATATTAAAGGTTGGTTTGCTTTCAATTTTACGTATTACAGGGAAAAGCACGCGGAGTACGGCTGAAGTCAAACCGGAGCCTTACGTTCCTCCCAAGCCACCACCTCCTATCGCAAACAATGTTAAAACTCCTAATTCGACCAACAACCCGGTAAATAAATCACTTAGCAGTAGTAGTAGCGAAGATGATGCGGAAAAGTTGAAGAAAGAAGCAAGCAGGGCCGCTGCGGCTGCTGAGCAAGAGAAAGCTGCCAATGCTACTGGTGCTGGGAAGCGAAAGCGCAAACGCAGCTCGTCTTCCGCTGAACGTATCGCACAAAAGAGTGGAGAAGAGTCATCGCCCGAGAATAAAAACAAGAAGAATATTCAGGATAGAAACAAGAATGATACAATACGAAGACTGTTCCTTTCTAGAAAGTTGGATAGTCCAACAAGAGGTGATAGTAGTGACTTAGGCAAGTCTCCCTCATCCGGAGCACCAAGTACCAATGGTAATGGTGCCAGCAACAGCACGAGTGCTAGCACCGCGCCAAGTGGAGCCCCTGTTCCGAGCGTCGCGGTGGGAGCGGCCGGTGGCTCCACTTCCAACCGCGTGCAAGCCAAAGATAATGGAAAGAAGAACAAAGACAATGCCACAGTTTCCAATAATGTTCACAACGGAGAGTTAGATGCTAGTGCTACTTCTGCAGGTGCCAGTGTGACTGAAACAGTATCCAAAAAGCGGGACGACTCCACCAAGGAGAAAGAGTCCGCATCTTCCCGTGCGTCACACGGAAAGAAAAACCAAAAGTCTGCGGGCTCTGCCTCAGGTTCTGCTTCCACAAGTAAAGCGTCTTCTAACCCGTACGCCTCAGTGCTTTTGCCACCCCCACCTCCACCCGCAGCTAAAATAAAGGAGGAGGTGCCGGGGAAGGCTGATAAGAGTCTCTCCTCTCTAGTTGTCAAAATCAATTTGAGCAAACTGAAACGGAAACCAAACATGATGCCGGCGCCTCCGCCTCCACCACCGCTAGCTCCTCCCCCTCCTCCGGTTGTGTTAAAGATTGAGAAGGACACTATTAGTGAAAAGGGAGCCAAGACAATAAAAGAACCGCCTGCAGCACCCTCAAACAATGCAGATCTGTTTCTTAAAAGAGTTCATCACAATTCTAGTCGTGTGGGCAGCTCCAGTGACCACGCTAAAGATGCAAAGGAAACAGCAGTCGTCACCCACAATCCACCTCCCGGTCGTGTCCCTCCCGATGGTTCCTTGTGTTCAGACATAGACATCCGGGCGAAAAAGCGGTCCAAGTCCAAAAAGGTTAAGTCATCGTCACCAAAGAAGACCAAGACGAAGCACGAGCCTGATTCTCATTCCAAGGTGCGTTCCCAGCGGGTGGGTTGCCTCAATTATTTGTAGCCCCCACAAAATGTGAGAGGTTTCTTAACCTAACCTTCCCTATTTCTTTTTGATAAGGTCGAGGAAGACACTGCCTGTGGCGAGGTTTCCTCAAATGTTATCGGGTTTGCGTCTTGCGACTCCGTTTCGGTGAGTACGACAAGAACACCTCCTGTAGAATCGGACGTCGTGCAAGCTCCGGACTCATCGCTGAACCCTCCGCATCTTCCTTCCCCTGTAGTCCCTCCACAACCAGTGTACTTTAGTTACTTCGAGAAGAGTGATCATCTTGCTGCAGAGGATTACTACTCTCGGTACGTCTTAGTTTCACACATAAAACTTGTGTGTGAAACAATCTCATATTATTCTTCTCAACATGCTCCAAGAAGACCTGGAGTTGGTGACGGAAGTTTAACTAGTTGCCTGTTTTTCTTTGTCAGTAGGGACCAGGATAGTTATCTGGAGGAAGCTAAAAGATTGAAACATAAGGCTGATGGTGAGAGAGTGAGTACAACACAAGCGTCTGTGTACTTAGAGGCAGGGTTGTACTTTATCTTGACTGGTATCTCTATGGAACGGGACCGAACCGTGGGTTCCACCGCTGCATTCACTATGTACAAAGACACTTTGGTTCTTATACGCTATATCGGTAGCAGATTTGGTAGGAGTCGTGGTGGTGCAGAGTATTCAAATCCTATAGAAGCAAAAATTATTGTACTTAGGTAAGCTATACGTTTTACTTGTGTGTTGTAAACTTTGCAACTTGATTTGAAAGTAGTGGGTGCTAAATATTTGTCATGTCGATCCACAGTATGCGGTGCCAATCTATGCTGTCTTTAAAGTTATTTAAAATCAAAATGCGCGAGACGAAGGAAATGGTGCAATACCTTCAGGACCATTTTCAACGTCACCCAACGATAGACTTACCCCCGATAGCCAGCAGTCCACAGTTGAGCACGCCGTCGCCTCATTCTCCAACATCATCTCCAGCAGCTTCGTCGTCGCTGCATCCATCTCCACATCATCCAAATCAGATTATGACATCGATTCCTCGCTCTTTATACTCAAATATGCAGAAAACATGCAGTAGCACTATGCACCTTATTAGTGCTCATGAATTGTGGGAAGCTGCTGACCAAATGGTGGAAAAATATCGCATTGAAGGTACCCCTGAGCTAATGGTTTTTGAGTAGCCCATATTATTATTATTATTATTATAAATCCAGTCAAATACTAACCCATGGTTTTTGATATTCCACAGATTTTTTTGTACAACTCGACCGAACACTTGGGCCCCTAACATTACACAACACTTTGGTAGATCTCGTACGATACGTTAAACACGCTCTCCAGATTTTAAAAAGCACTTCGGAATTATCGTAGCAACGAAAGAAACGGCCCCAGCGCCGTGTCAAAGCCCTGCCAACGCAGGCCAATTAAACTTACGTTTAGACGAATTCCTCACCCCTTATTGGCTAAGAAGCTTGCTGAATCTATGCAATCTAAACAGAAAAAACCCTAGTGCTGGAAAGCAAAAAATTGTGCTAGTTTCATACCGCAGATTATTATTATATTGTTGAAGAGTGTAAGCGTGTAGCGTAGGTGTTTTGGTGTAAGCGATCGGAAAGACTCGTCGTTGTTTGGATACAATACTAAAGTAATACGTCAATATTATTATATATTATATTACCTCGGTCAGCTTGAGAAACCATAAACATGATTGTTTTTAAAAAATCACCAAACTACACATACTTCATCTTATTCTTGTTATGTTTTCTGAAATAGCAATTTCTGTTCTATATATTTACATACAATAAAAAATAACGATGCATTATAGGAAGAGAAAAATGTTGGAGTGAAGCTGATATATATGAACTATATACTTACTTAGGTTGCTCGTTTTAAAAATCAACCTCGGTACATATAAACAGATAAATTAGGTTGTCGGTTAACGGTATTAGAATAAGTTTAATGATTTCATTGTAGATAATGCCAAATATTTTAAATATACAAGTATGTAAGCTTCTAACTATGAAGTATGAAAAATTCAACATACATTACATATATACAGCTTATATATGTGCGCTCCACGAACAGACAGACCTTCCACAGTGCAGCAAGCCTCTGCTCTACTGTTATCTACTTCCCGGAATTTTGCTATGATTAAAAACCAATCAACGATAATTATTATTCAAGAAACAAAACCTCTTTTTGTTTTCTCTTCTTCCACCTCATTTCTTTCAACTTGAGTACATTATATGGATGAGATTTGTAAGTAGGGATGGTTTAGGTAGCTTTAGCTAGGTCCTTTGTCATCATGTCTGCTTACCTTTTAGTATCTACCCATCTAACTTGGATTTGGATATAAAAAAGTGCTATCAAATCAAGCCGTTTCGCAATGATATGCCTACCTGTACCGCAACCTTGAAAATGCATACAGTTTTGCCATACCATACCGACCTCCTTTAAAGACACCATCTTGTTTTAATTGTACACTCTTACACTCACCAGATTAGAATTACGTCTGCTTCGTGAAGTAGGCTAGACATGAACAACAAAAGTGAACCCACAACATTGTATTTCTATTGAGAAAAACATGCTTAGTGAAGAAAGTGTTGTCTGTGTCATGCAGTTAGACTTCTTGAGGAGGCTGATCTTGTTTATTGCTACACATAGGCTTGCCGTATATGCTAGTTGAAATGAATGTGCTCGAGGAAGGAACCACTTGAAAGCTGTTTTACATCATAGTATTCGTCAACACTGAAATTATGTGCATCTAAAGCATTCACCTACTGAGCACTGAGTATTAAAACTTCGAGGCCAAGTGAACACTAGATTTATCGAGTCTGCGACCCAAAGAAAATATTTTTGTATTAAGTATTATACTGCCCCAATATTAAATAAATAGTGAATTGATTCAAAACATAAAATTTTGATGTAATCAAATCATCGCTAATAAAATAAAGGCAGTGATTTTCATAGTTGATTTTTCTATCGAGGACTAATGAGTAATGACTGTTTAGTATGTATTTTTCATGTTTCAGGTTTGTGTGGCTCAACTACACACAAACATTGAGCAGGATTAGTTGCAGTTTACAGTTCATATTATTATTATACATCAGAGTACAAAAAATTTTGAGTGGTGATATGTCGCCAAGATTTCTGGGGGGAAGTTAGATCATCAATCACGCCAAGTTAACTTTAATGATGCTGTTTCCAGATTTGTAAGCTTTTTGGGCATAAAATTTTTAAGCAGTGATAGAAGAAAGCCCTTTAGAAGGGATCCTGTGATTACTACGATATACATTCAAAGAACACTCTGGATCGAGTCGTTCCTCTAGCTTTCACTGTGTTTTGTTTAAGGGCGGATAATCACCCTTCTTTCATAGCGGTAGAGGTGATGCTATCTCATAGTTCAAGTTCAGGCTCAAAGGTTGTGTATTCAAAGCTCGGGTGAGTTGTGAACAAATATAGTAGGCATTGCAAACTGTGGGCCACGAAAGTCAAGCTGCAGTATAAGCTAGGGGTTAAGTAAGACATGACGTGCCTCTCTGTTTCCATCAATAAGCAACCCATCCTAACTAAGAAATCCTAAGAAACTAATCTCATGTCTCGAACTAGGGTTGTAATCCAGACCGACAACGACATATGAACGGAGATATTGGGTCTGGATCTTTGAAATTTGGTTGTTTTTGGAGTTTTTCTTTTGCCACAAAACTTGTAAAGAATGATGTGAGATACGATATGGCAAGATCCTTGGTACTTTTCCGTCCAAAGTCAAACAAAATTTTGGTTCAGTTATAGATATTTTTGAGGAATGTCACATATTATGTTCATAAAAAGTTCATGATTCATCTTTTTCATTTAGATGCAGACGAGTCACTTTTCCTATTAGAAAATCAACTCTGGTCGTTTCAGTTTACGTTTGACATTGAAAGCTTTGTTTTAGGGCAGACGGAACAATATTTTCCAGTGTAATTATATAAACCCACATTTAAATGACCATTTATTATACAAATGTTTCAGTTTGTAATTGTAACCAATAAGGCTCGGCCATTGGAAGAGAAACTGCTAATTCAGACCAAAAGCATTCAATACGAATGACTGCGCGGCAAGGACATGGGTAGGATGGCTGGGTTGAGTGCGATTCCTGAACGTTTTCCACAAATGGAGGGAACAATCTATTCATTTATTAATGTGGCTTGGACCATCAACCATGATGACACTCATTTGGCCCAACATTGTCATCCCAAGTTGACCACGCCCGAAACCCAATGGAGGTGAAATGGATCTAAATCATTGATGATTTATGTACGACCAGCAGCTCTATTTTGGCTACCGCCAAGCCAATGTCATTGTGATGTTGTATGATGCGGTTTTGACTTACCTTCTTTTTCTGGTAATTTGTCCCATGATATCAACAAAGTGAACGGGAGTATATGTCATCATCATCATCATCTTGTCCTTCTTTCTGCTTCCAAAAACACATATAAACCCATAATCTAATCTCCAAAGAGCTCTTAAAATATATCGCTGCGGCAACGCATTCTTTATCTTTACGGTGAATTCATGGGACTCATGATGAGCAACACAAAAAGCACACTTGATGCTACTAAGAATAAGAAACATTTTTTCTTTGCTTTCTCTCGCTCTCTGCTTTCCCTCAACGTTGATGCATCACTGCTTTGGGTTTGCCTAGTTATCACCCAACTCCACCACCACCACCATCCCAAGCATTAGCAACTTAGAGTGCACACGTAAGCATGTAAAGGGGAGTGAATGACTTTGAGCAACTTTTAGTAATTCAGCAGTTTTTCCTCCTTCATTTTTCGAACCTAACCGTTCAAAATGTGACTGAGTTCGTTTTTTGTATCTTGACACATTTCATTCCATTATTTGCACGTCTTACAGAAAGAGGCACCGAAATTATTTTGGAACAAAAATGTTAAAATGGGAAATCACATCTAGGTTACATATATATGTAAGATGCCAGCATTAAACGCTGTTGGTAGTTTAGCTCGTTGATTTTTCAGTTACAAAGATGTAGCTTGGCTTGGCAGTTGGCATGCAACTATTTTCTCCATTTTGGTTGCGTGTAAATAGGTTTTATGTTGGCTACCACCATAGAAGCATTTCATTGAAACAAAAAATGTGATTTTTCTTGATATACAATTTCCTATTATAAATAAAAAATACGAAATAGCAGACCCATCCATTCCCATCTAGATTCAAAGAAAATAAAAATAGATATGGCCAACAGCCCCATGTTGTATACTCCAAGTGATGCCTCCGTGATCTCCTTGATGGTGTTACAAAATGGAGAAAAACTGCAATAAATTAGGAATCTCTTAAAAAGAAGACGGAAATGAGGCTTGGAAGATGGGAGAGAGAAAGTGAGAAACATGGCCAATTTAGATTGCTCCTCCGTCGACCAACTTCACCTTTTCCCTCTCGGCATTCGTGATATGGAACAGCAGGGGAGGAAAAAATTGGTACGTCAGAACTGGTTAAAATGAAGTGAAAATGGGACAGGGGATCTCAAGTGCCAAGAGAAGGATTTCGAGTGTCGGTTGTTATTATATTTCTCTTCTCATCTTGGGTGACGGTCTCCGTCCAACAAAAGAAGAAAAAATTGGGTGCTTGGATTCTTATTAAATACTAGTATTACGGGGATGAAAGTAAAACTCTCACATTGACAGACTTAACAACCATTCGTATTTATACATTACGACAATCAACCCATTTGTTGCAAAGAGTTTAAATTCAAGGGGCATCTTCTAATCGGTCGGTAATTTAAGCTATAATTTTGTTTCGATTTCTTATATATCGCCATGCTTCTAGAATAAACACGCACAATGTCTTTATACACATAACTGATAGTATGCTCACACACAAAAAAATGTGGTTTTCCCCAGCTTGTTACAGAAAGTAGAATATCCTAAAAGAAATCAGTAAAATCGTTGCAATCCATTGGGGGAATATCTTTTCATTTTTCATCAGCAGAGAAAAAATTTTCCCATCAAGTCTGAATGACAGCTGAATATTTCTTTCTGTTCTTCCTCCAAAGGATGAGCAAGATTCCTCCGCACGAGGAGGTTACTTTTACACACATGTATAAGTGGAATATTTTGGTTTGCTGGATCTATTCAAACAAAACCAATAAGTCCATTTACTTATTCAATGTATGTAGTTGATAGTATAGTAATGTCTACTGAATCAGAAATGTGTCTGACTGGCTGAGTGCATTAAGTTCTTCTGGAATAATGGGATGTTCTTTTTCTTGAAACATTTTATAATGCTTTTGTAAATAGACTAACAAGCCAAAAAAAGGGAGAGAATAACAAGTAATTTCGCTTGTAAAATAGCAATTCATAAGTGTATGAAAAAATGTTGTTTATTTCCATGTTTATAATGGTGAATGGTTTATTATTTTTTCTTTTTTGGAAAGTGGAAGAGGTTTATTATACATGTGTGGGATCAGTGTACACGCGCCCTCCAGTGTGAGTGAGATGTGTACACTTTTTTTTTGATAAGATGTAAAATGAAAGAACTGTGCATGAATCCCTTGTAAATACAAAACCATTAGCAAGTCTCACGAGATCTTTTCACTTTTCGGCTTAACAAAGACGTTTTGCTCGTGATTTCCAAGTCATTGCCTCCCTCTTCTCTGGCAATTCGTCTGATGTTTTTCTCTCTGCCACTTTAGCAACTCTGACTTGAGCTCGGAAGGAAAGAGACGGAGTGAGTAGTGAATGAATCTTGTCGAGAGTAAAAAGAACAGCTTCCTCACATGCAATAGTCAAGTGTGAGATGAGAACTTACAAACACACGAAAGAACATAAGAAATGTCAGTGGAGCTTGGAACAACTATCTATTAAAGTGAAACGAAAACTTGGAATCACCAGTACATAATATACATTCATAACGCAAAATATGAGACATAAACACATACTACAAGTATTGGAATTATTAAATGATGCAGTACTGTTTCATTTTGCCCCACCAATGATGCCCTATCAACTTTCCAGTAGCAAATAGCAACAGCAAATATATAACTTTGCGATAACTAATTTTGTGGCTAAGTTATCAGTTACCATAATATGTAAATACTCAAACTGGATACACCGGAGGTTGAAAGCAACTCCTGATGAAACCTAATTCGATGTACAAACAAAAACCGGGGTATGAAGTTTACCCTGTTTACCGTTCGGCTAGTTCTTTACCTAAATACCAACAACCACAGAGATAATTCCATTTGTAGTATGTGGTTGTAGTATAATCTTTGTTTTTCTATCCCGCAAACAAGCGCTGGCCCGGATACTGATACTGAAAATACTCAAAGGAACTTTGTCACATGAAATGGCTAACATACGATATATCAAACAAAGGAGGTATGAAACGGACATTACTCATTCCATCGTATCACATCAAACATCTCATACTATAGACATACTAATATGCGCAACCGAAAGCATCGTTATCGTTATGTATGTAGTGGTACAACTTTGTCGTACCATAATATTTCATAGTGTAAAATGTTCTTCCTCAACGCCACCGTGCATACCATATCGTCCAACTTCGGTGAGCTGCTTTGATTCCTTTCAAAAAGCAGATTTACTCACTCATCACAACCAGATCACAGGCATCTGCGGAGAGAAAGAGTTTATAGGAAGTTAAACATATCCAGTTTTAAACCAACGTTGAATACCTACCTATTCCTTCTAACGGATTTAACGAAGATGGAAAATGTGGTGTGGTGTTATTATTATCCTATAAAATTCGTACATATGCATTCCCAGCCTCCCTTGAGAACCACACCACCTGTGACATATTGAATTCCTTTCTAATTATTCAAATGCTATTCCATAATTTACCATTTTTGAAACCAGCTAGAGGACAGCTTTTTGCTGGGGTTTATATGAGTTATTATGACTCAAGTGGGAGAAAAGAGGAATCTACAATCCAATTCACTATAGTAGTCGCTATGTGTACATACATACATAAACATATTCTGCTTTTTGCTTTGTTTCCACAAAACCAAATCTCAGTCAGTGATCCTGATCCCTAATGTCATCACACCACCTTTTATATGGTGGTGGAGTCAAAGCTCAAAGCACCTCATGCTCTCATTTATCCTTTAACATGCTTTCTCAACTCTTCTCTCCCTCTTTGTGGTAGTGCGGAACTCTCATCTTTGTTCAACAACAATATTAGTTATAGTCAAGTGAATCGGCGTACGTGTGTGTAACAAATGCTTTGCTTTGGGCGCTCCGTAAGTTGTTTACGGAAGAAAATAGTTTTAAATAACGTATTATACAGAATTTTTTCCATAGTTTGTATACCCAGTAGCTTTAATGACAACTAGAATGATTTTCGAAAAGCGCTTGGTTTGAAAATTGCTTTGAAAGATTTTAAGAATTCTACATACAAAATTGGAGAAGAATGATGGACTTCACATTCCTTCTTTACACAGAATCAGGACCAACGACAAGGCCAACTGGGATCAATAATTGGAGCGATACGAATCACTTTGCAAGGTATTCTCACGCAGTCAGTATAGTTACCTAGGTTTAGTTTGCATACATATCTTCTCCTGAACGTAACTGGAGCTGTTGAAAGGCGCTTTTGTCTACATTTCGATATAGGTGACCCTGAGTATAAAGTTTTGGGAATCAATGTCATCTCCTAACATATTTTGGAGGACCTATGGATCCTACATAAAAGGGAGTAGTTATAAAGGCAATAGTTCATATGTTGGAATGCTATTTTTATGTGATTTTCTGAACATTGAGCAGGAGACGTCAACGGGGCTTAGAATGAAATTCCCAACTTTTACCTTTTTGTGAGTGGCAAGGGCCAAAGTCAAAGTAATAGTACTTTGATTTGACAGGGAATAAAACTGAATTTTATAACAACAGCCTGGCGTTCAGATACTGATATCAATTTTTTAAAGAAAATCAAACGTGTAGCTCCTTTTTAATAGGTAACATGTCAAATCACCCATGCAAAAATATAGTATTTGTTCACTGACACTGATGGTGGTTATAATGAGTTTAGAGTTATTAACAGAAGGATGTACCATTTCGTTTTTGTTCGCTTTGCAAATATTTAGCAGAAACTGGAAAAGAGTGCAAATTGGATTCAATTTTCAAGGAGTTACGATTATGATGTTCTAGGTACTACTCAACCCTGCAAACAGCCATATCGACTCGTTTCTAAATGATGACAGTGAATAGGTATAAAGCTTTGGAAATCATGGCCAAGCAAATGAAATCGTTATCGCTAAAGCATGAGACGCGTAGTAAAATTATCCTCATTTAAGCTTCATGATAAAAGCTGAACAACAACTCGGCCTATTTATTTTTCTGTCGAATGTTTCTTCCCATTCAAGTTACATGAAAAATCGCATATATGTATGTATATTCAACAAAAGAGCAGATATCTGCATTTCTCCTCGTTTTCCTCTCTCAAATCCAACGATCTCTCCATCTTTTGTATTGGGTAATGGGATGCAATGGAATATATTGCTCATTTTTTTGCATGGTTATAAAGACAGGCACACACAAAAGAAAGGAGGAAATGTTGAATGATACACAGCATTCCTTTGGACCCCAACAACATCATACCACTACTAACTCAAATATCTTTTGCACCATATGTGTATTTGTAAATAAAGGCTTTCAAAAAAAGGGAACAGAAAAAAACAAACCAGAGCATCAATAGAACTCTCTGCACATCACATCACACACAGCTAATATTCATTTCAACGGTTTAACACATGTAGCCACGTGCGTCATGTCACAAGCATTGTAATGCATGCACATATATGCAGATGTTGGTGAGTACAACATGTACACATTCATCCAGAAGCACCCTTCAACCTTTGTAAGCACCTCAAATTTACATTCACATCATCCATCCAACGTGAATGCTTTATGGGAGGAATGGTAGTAGTTGTTGATGCACACATTGAAAAACATTGCCAAAAAGGAAAGAGCGAATGTGAGAGGGTAAAGTAGCAAAGTCCATTTCCCTCTCCCAGATTTCTTCGCTTTCTCCCCTTCCTTCCCCATTTCATTCCTGTTTTTTCTCATGCATTCCCTCACTTTTTTTTTA
The DNA here is from genome assembly GCA_001718145.1 of Orchesella cincta. Classification (NCBI taxonomy): domain Eukaryota; kingdom Metazoa; phylum Arthropoda; class Collembola; order Entomobryomorpha; family Orchesellidae; genus Orchesella; species Orchesella cincta. The sequence goes on along the minus strand of LJIJ01000222.1, from coordinate 65,075 downwards.
TTTTCTTCGTTTAATTCACACGAGCATTATAATATCTTCTCATTTCTTCAGTTGTTTGTTTAGACGGTGCCTGCAGACAATGTTTATACACGATTTTAGAAGAATTATAGGCTATACTCGTCTCTCTCTCTGAATCATCGGAAGCCCAACTGCATTTGCAAGAATTTCTGGAGAAAAGGGGGCAAGACAGAGTGATTTCAGATAGAGGAGCGAAAGTGGCAAAGAAGAAGAGAGAACGAGACGTTTTTATGCAGTAGACAGAAAGTGAGCAGTTAGATAAAGTGGAAATGCAAGATGTCTTTATCGTAGCAATTTATCCCTTTTACATTTTCTCCATTTACTTCACTTCATGAATCTGCATCTCGTCTTCAGGATAAATGCATAATAATATGCTCCACGCTTGCCGCCTTGGAAAACTGGAGACAGTGAAAACTAGGAAGTTGAAAGAAACTGACTTGTTGTTAAAATGCTGGTAAATGTGATGATGTGTGTGGGATACATGCATTTAGTACAAGTTTGTATGCACAAGCGTATATTTTTTTATCTTGATTTCACCGTGTTTATTTACATGCAATAAAGTTTAGAGTATGCAGTCACCTTCTAGTAGTAATGACTTGAGAGTCATAGCAGCAAAATATCTACTTTTTAATGGACTTTCCCCGCATTATGTCATTTTTGTGTAGTTTATGCAACTCACCAGAAGCCATTTAGTTTTTTTAGTGGGATGTGATTGGGTGTGAGGGTGAGTGAATGCATCATTGGTGTCTTTAAAAACGTCATTTGCTACGTTTACTCATGGTCATCATACAGACCATTTGATGCTAATGGTCGTGAATTTCAGACCGTCTACCTATGAAAACTATTAGTTTTTTTACTCTTCCTTGTTATCATCAAGTTGATTTTTTATTACAAATATCCTAGCATCATCATTTCTTTCATTAAATTCATCCAAAAATGATTACTGATGAGTTGAGTTTACCTTCAGTAAATTTAAATGTTTCTTTTCCAGTTTAAAATTAATTGGAAATCCACTCTTTGAACTGTTGTATCCGAGTTAGTTATTGAAACAAGGAGTTACTTGGGGTAAGCTTTGAAAAAGTAGAAAGAGATTTCTATCTACAAGCATCCGCATTCCCTTTCACATAGAAGCAATAACAATTGGATGTTGTATCGCTGTGCGTAACAGTGAATCAGTGATATAGGATGAACATCCATTAGTTCCTTTAAGCTTGTCTTTATCTACTCCTCCGTAGGACACTCCTGATAGCCTTTAATCAAGTTCATTAAAGTTGATTCCAAGTTTTTAACAATGTTAACTAACATGTTCGTGACTTGCAGTTGGTGGCTAGTACACATGTGATTATCTGATACAAAAGGTCCACATATACAACTAAGCATTTGCTTGGCCAACCTCATAATACACACCAGTTTGAATTAAATGGGGACTAGCTCAGCCAGAAAAGAACCGTTTGCCGACGAGAAAAAATACCTGTGATAAGAAAAGATAATGAAGAAAGGGAAAGCAATGGGAAGACATGTCTTCTTCTGTTTTTACACTACACGCCACTCCAGTTAATATACTTTCTTTGCTAGGATTTGCGTTTCCGATCTCCAATATATGAAGTCTTCCTTGTGTTCCTTGTTGTTGGCTCAATGAAAGAAATCTCCAACTCTTCTCCATTCAGCTGAATGTGCTCGTGCCTCTCTTTGGCATCGCCGACCTACTTGTTTTTTATATTTTGTTATATTTATCTCCAAACACATAAGATATCCTCTGTTTATTGGGGAGGAATAAAAGCACTGTAATAAGCAAAAAGGAAAGCGATAGGAGCCGTCATTCTCGATCCCTACCCAACTTTTCTGGATTTGGGAACTACTCACATAGTTTGGCATTATTAAGAAAGAACTGGGGGAAAGTAGGCATTTCTGGAAAAAAGGGAGAGAGATGTTACTGTGTACATGCTCAGCTAGAAGAGTACAAGTACAACTCACACACTATCTTGTATATACATCTCCTAAAGTGCTACACTTGTGAGGAGGAAGACAATAAAAACATTACTCGGAATCAATAAATTTTGATACAGTTAGCCAGAGAACTATATCGAAATCAAACCTTTTGTAGCGGCTGAGAGAAATCAAATAATTTTCCAAGTCAATAGTTTTATTGATTGGGGAAAAAAGAAGTGGAGATTAGGGAAGAGTCAAAGAGTTGCTTGCACACTACTTTAAGCTCTTAAACACATCACATATACAATGATGAAGATACGCGTGTAGGCAGCCACCCAATTTCGATATATTATTTCATTTGGCAACGAGATTTTTCTTTCTTTTCTAGCTCCTTTCTTAGCTCTGTGGAGGCCACGGTATGAATGTCCGTTGGTGCAACTTTCCTCCATGACATCGCCCCAGATTAGGAGGAAATAACGATGAGGTGCAGTCCCTTCATTGTTTTCTTCTTTGTATTACAGAAATATCGGCATTACTTGATCGGAAACCGGGAATCATCACAGAATATTCGGGTGGAAAAATTGGAATTTGTTCGTTTTTTCTTTACATGCTTCCATGCATATGTATACCTGTGCAAGGAGCAGAGATCGGTTCCTCAAGACATGCCGTAAATCTCGACAGATTATCACGCAGCTATGAATCATCCAGGACAGAAGCCTAAATTCAACTTATCAAATAGACTCATCATCAGTTGATACAGATGATCTGCTGGCTACACAGATGATTATGGTTGCAATCTTTTCCTTGGAAGTGTATTTCTAATATGGCGTGGTCGCATTCATAATTGTTTTTAGTGTAATGGAAGGGAAACGATGGGGTTGTTTTTGTTTGTTCAGCATGAAATTGCACAGTTATGAGATAATTTGATATAAAAACAGGGAGGGGATTTACGGCGATTCATTATGTAAGCTGAACAAAATTTTCCCTTCTCCAAAACAACTTTTCCTGGAAGAAATTTGTGTACCTAATTTCACCAAGGCTGCTTACTTGTTGTTGAAGAAAACTATATACTATTTTGTTATGGCATCAACTTTTTTCATTTTTGTAAGTAGTCGGTAGGTACGAAATGTTTTTGAATTGCTCCCTTTTAATTTGCTAGCGAAATGAGAGCTTCTGCCAAACTTACATTTATTCGAGTCTTCATCAAAGAGTCTTAGTACAGGGGTTGTGCTTTCTCCAATGCCACCCAGGTTAGTATCAAAACGAGGGAAGTTGCATACAAGCACGACACTTCTGAATGAAGAAGAAGAGAAAAGAAGATGAAATTAGCTCATGATTTACACAATTATGCAAACTTTCCCTCCTCCTGAAAATGAGAAAGTTTACAAGAAAATTAGATTTAAAGGGATTCAAAGTCAGTCGTCATATTATTACAGGGGAAAATAACATGCTACGAAAAGAGTGAAACCTGACAAAATTCTAGATGGTTTATGTTTCTTCCCTCCAGTATACCTCTGACTGGCTGAACACGGTACGTTTAGGAATAATGAAATGGTGTCGAGCTGTTATCACTACGACGACTTTCGAATGCAGTAAAGAATAGCACACAGCAATACTGTTCTCTATATAAGCTGTACATAGACCGAGAGGATGCATGAAAATTATTATTATTTTTAAGAAGCATGTAGGTGAGTCAACTCTGAGAAAATATGTAAGCCTGTGTTATAACATTGTGCACAATTTTCGATTTCCACAAGAATTTTCATTGTTTACAACAAATTACCCACTAAAGATGTGTAAATAGTTCATAATTTTCACCTGTTTAAAGATCATAATAAATGATGAATGATAAACATTCAAACCTGTAAAACTGAGGATGTGGCTTGCAATATCTAAATAGGAATAAACCTGAGCTCCATTCAACTACCCTATATTCTTCAGCTACATTCGATATTTGACGATTTATCACTTTCAGGAAGAATGCATTGTGGCAATATTTGATTATTGCATTCGCTTCACCTTTTAAGCTGGTGGCTTTGCCTCAAGTCTAGACTCCTTCTCGAATTGGTTCACCAGTAGCAGCCCTTCAGCAAAAATGGAAGTGATCAAGCAAAGTGCGGCGAGTAATGAGCGTTTAGAGCAAGGTAGAAACCGGATGTAACAACCCATCCGGTTAGAAGAAACCGCATATATAAATAATGTGCAAGTTTCCCTTTCCCTCTATATCCGTTTATTACCGTAATTGAAGAGTAATATTGTTTGATAAAGTTTAAATATTGGGGCTTTTAGCCAGCACACACAAAAACGATACTAGACATCATCCATCTCCATCTTGTGCAGCGAACCTCCAAATGGGAAATGAAAGTGCAAAGGGAGCAAAAGAAGGTTAGTTTGTCGAGGGAGTGGAGAATAGAGGTAAAAAGAAGGTCCAATTTAATTTTCTTAACGAACGGAATCACAGTAGTCTTGACTGATTTACCTGATGTGTGCCTATTGTGTGAATAGTGGTGAAGAATAAGACAACCTTCCTCGTATATTCCTGGTGGTAAGTACAGGTTTGGAAGTATATTAAAGGAAACGTAAAAAGCACAATATACTTTGTAATAACTACAAACATAGAAACCTACACTTTTCTCCTTGATAGTGTTTGTGCTTCCATTTTCTGTGTGTGTGAATGTTGCCTCGAGGAGGAGAAATCGTAAATTTTTATCTTATCTACCTCTGATGGATTGGTTTGATCAGTTTTCCGTTTCACATTAATTCTCTTAGGTTCTTCTTTGTCAGTTTCATCTTCCATTTAGCCATCCTCTCTCTTTCTATCCTACCGTCTTTCTCGTTAGCTAAAAGTATATTGATATCGACTCTAGAAAGAAAGTTTAAGGCTTATACAACTGATACGGTCTGGATGCTAGATAAACGGAAAATGGAAAAAGGGTGGTGCTCTTTTCACCTTCTTCGGGTGGCTTTCTGTTGTCTTTCCGGATCGTAAGGTTGCATTAAGACAATTATCGTTACTGTGACCAAATTTTAATAGTCTGTCTCGGAGTATTTGTGTTACTTTCATGGATCACAGAGCGCATTCTTATTAAAAAATTTATTCTTCCATTGTTCTTCTTAAGCTTTCCACCGTTAAATTAAGACAATATTTAATGCGTCAAATTTGTCATTCAATTTATTCCAGTAGCCTGAAAATCTTACAAAAGCGACGCTGACAATTATCAGGTATTTAGAAAACCAAAAAACTATAATAGGAATTCAAAGTCAAAATAGGCAAAACATTTTTTATTGATAGAGAAAAAAAGTTGCTTTGTGCGTTTCTATTATCGGCAGTATGTGCGAGGCATGCATACAGCCTGTGTTCACTCATGCATCTCTGCATTCTGCTTATGTGAGTACAAGCTATGCAGAATATGAAAGCTGAGTGCATACACGTGAATAGAACAAAAAGGAAAGGAGCACACTGCCTTTAGAAACCATTTGGAAAGTAGTGGGTGCCTCAAGATCATCCCTTAAGAAATGGGTAGGGAGCAAGCAGGACCAATATAGAGCAAGGCTACACTCCTCTCACACACGCACGAGCCTGGTCTAAACTACCCATCCCATCCCACCACCAACAGCATCGTAAACGGGTATTCTCACAACATTTATGCCCGAACCAAGCATTTTCTTTTCTACCACTTTTATACACAGCACTGCATCGCCATATGACTGTCATCAGCCAAGTAGCACTTAGCGAGGAACGAAGATTCCTACAGTGAAAGTAGGAAATAGTAAGCCAGGAGCAGTCACCGAATCCACAACAGCTTAGCTAGCTGAGGTTTGGGAAAGCCAAAGCAAACCAAACTTTGTACAAGTCCTCAAAGCATCATGATGATCATCGTCGTCTCCTCCATCGTCTCATGAACATGATCAACACCACCGTTTCAGTTTTCTGGTAAACCCAGTTTTCCCTGGTGAGTCTTTTTCTTTCCATAGAATGAGCTCACATCACACCGATACTTCAGCTCTCCTCGCTCTTTCACTACAACATTCCCCCGGCTGAGAAATGCAAACGCTCAGTCAGTGGTGATGTGCACGGTGAGGGCAAAAGGAGCAGAAAAAACGTTCACACGCAAACCGTGCTTTGGTATTTGGTGAATAAACATCCCCCTACAGTGATTTCTTCCACAACACAACTTTCCTCACTTTGCCCTGTCATATTTTGTATGGACTCAGGTTTTGTGTTGTGATGCTCCAGTTTCCTTTATTTTCCCTATAAACAAACAAAATATTAACTCAACTTTGATCATTCTAGCACCCTCCTCCTTTTCTAGTTGTGAACTATGTTCCGGAACGAGCTGTGAATGTTTATCGAGTTGAAAAGTGATTGATTCACAGTTACCAACTCTAGTTGCAAGAGAACCCTTGCATTTTCCCATTTCAGAGCTATAGTCTCACCATAAAATTAGTTTTATTCTTCATTAACAAACTTAAAGTTTTTCTCTTATGCATTTTGATCAAATTAGTAGTGGAAATTTGTATTTGTGGGGTGCACAAGGTCTAATGTGCATCTTTGGAGAATAGTGTGATTCTCGTATTTTTCCATATTCCTGGAAAAGGGTAGTGTGCTGTGTGTGTAGAAAGTGACGGTATATCGAAGCCCACTTAATTTTTCAAAGGAAGGAGAATGCACCTTTGACAATGGTTCATCTTGGCAGTCTAGCCCAGATGAGGAAATTTCCATCCATCTATTCAATATCCGCGACCTTCATTCTTTTCTTTATTTATTGCAGTCCAGGTAGGACAATAAAAACAATGGATCGATTATGCATACAAAGTTGATAAAAGAAAGTTTTACAGTTTTTACCATTTCCTCTCGGTTCCAATAACAAGGGAATGCTGTCTACAATGACTTTTTTTGTTATCATAAAAATTCTTGTGCAAATGACTTGAAACTTTTTTTCGTTGATTGTGTTTGTGTGTGTGTTTGTATGTGCATGTCGTTGATTTTTCTTATTTTCGCTGCTAGCACGGCAATAATATTGGGAAAGCTCGGGAGAAAGTATTTCAAGCTTTCAAAAGAGTGCAAATGGCTTATTGGTAAAGTTCTTCCACAGTCGTTTCTGAGACTGAGGCGATTTGCACAAGTACCTATATGACAAGATTTACAGCTCATTGAAAATAGATTGGGTCAAGTGTGTATATGTCTCTAGCCACCTCAGAACCACACGCAGTTGGGGTTACTTTAGTAATATTACCCCCGGAAAAAAGTTTCCTTGTGCGGAAACAAAAAAAAGTAGAAAGAACAAAAGGAAGCTTGGCATTATAATGCAATTTGTGTAGCCAACTTGTAAATTTCTTTGTGAGAACTGAGAATCACGTTTGACCTCAAACTCTACACTGGATGCAGCCCCATTTTTTTTAGTTTTTCCTGGTGATGTCACTAACTACCTTGTCGTCACTTTTTTTATCCTCCCGTTTGAAATACATTACATTTTGTGGAGAAATTTTTTTAACATTGTCACAAAACTCATTTCATAAACGCTGAGAACAAGCCCAAATGCAATGAACCTTTGAGCAAACTACGCACAATCATTTGGATACGCTACATAGATTGTAGGGTGCAACAAAGTTTAATGAATTTTTCAATAATCTTACCTTGAGATTTCCATCTTAAAATATAAAACAAGTAAATGTGCATTCTCATTAACAGCACTTGATAATGCTACAACATGGGGTAAATTGAGGAGTTTCCAATGAAGAACTTAAGAGTGCAATGATCTCTCTAGTGAATTGCGTAATCTCCATTTTAATCTGTTACTCTTGGTGTTTATGCGTACTCAATCTGCTAATAGCTTTCTGTGTGGTAGTAAGTCAACTGGGGTGAAGCGAGTCAAACCCTAAAACTCAGAGCATGCACTGTTGTTGTGTTTTCTCCCTCCAAACAAGAAACCTTTCTCCTTTTCTCAAAGCGTGGGTTGGAATGCACTCCAGTTTTTGTTGTTTGTATATTGATGGTCAATACAGTTCATCAAATGGAGGGAGACCGTGCATGTATCATGCACGGCTTCTGGTTTTCCTTGCATTAGCAGATCAGTTATATCATATGCATTTGATTAATATGGAAGATTGAATTCAAGTATTCTGAGGTTGAAGGATTTTAGGCAAGTCATAACAACAAGAAACCAAAGAATCTATAGCCACACCAGCACCAACTAAGCCTTTGTGGTAGTAGTGTGGTTGTTGTGTTTCAGGGAACTCCTTCAATTGCTTGAGCTCCGTACAGAGAAGCAAGAGGCAACAGAATTTTCCCATAAATACAAAAGCAAAGTAACAGGAAAGCATCATCATCATCTCCTTTCACAAGCCAAGAGGATTTGCGGAGTTCACAGTTGAGAAGGCTGATTTGAATGGGTGATTCCCAAGTGGTGCAATATATCTTGTCTTTAACATAAATCAGAGGTCGAGAGGGAGAAACTCATTTGCTGATGGAGACTCACTCACTCAACTCACTCATTCTTCGTCCTTTTTTCCTTTGAATGAGTAGCACCACACTACCACCATCACCACGATTCTCTTCTCTGTGAATTTTAGCGTTTCCCATACATACTTCAAAAATCTAACCAAAATCTGTGCATAATAATAATAATAATGTGGTAGATGTGAAACTACGAGGGTTTAGACTGGGACACGTACATCTATACCATACGTGCATGTAAACTACGGGCTTACGCACTTTTAGTAGAGAAAACAAATTTTCTTTTGTAATCTTTGCAACTTTCACTGGCCTTATCTCGACCAACTTAACTTAAGTATGTCATACAAAGTATGTATGCGTAACAACCAGGACGAAGAACACGTGTAAAGTTGCACCAACCCCATATTTCATTGCGGAATGTCAACGGCTACAAAATGCTTTATGGTCCCGTGGAACAGTGCACACTCGTGCGAAAACTGTCTCCATCTCCCGATAAAATCAATTTGGCTGGCTGTTGACTTTGAACCTTTAAAAGTAGATTGAGCACGGAGCTTTATAATTAGAAGTCCAGAGCTGATATCTCACCAGAGAGCCGAATGAAATGTAATATGATTTTTACGAAAATCTTCAAAGTTATGGCACAGCATGAACCCATTTTGATTCGATCTCAAGGGGTTTAATGCAGTTGGATGAAGACGTAGCATAAAATATTTCGAAAATGATTTCAACTTTTTCAGGTACATTAAGCAAAATTATATATAATGTAGGGCTGCATCGCATCGTGAAGTGATAGAATCACATTATTTTGGTCACTGCATGCTCCACCCTGGGAGAAGACTCCCTTGAAGAAAACCAATCAGATTAGAACAGGCGACAGGCTGTTTATAACCTTGAGAAAGCGTCTTTGCTGGTGCTCATAAAGTTTTTAAGTCGATTGTGTACGCACACTTGAGAAAACTGGAAGTTGCAAGTGGAGGGAAGAGGAAGTGATGTTTGAGATCACGAGAAAATTCAATTTACTCTCAGCTTCAACATCAATAACCTTTTGATACCCTGTGCACAGAAATTGGACGAGGCTGACCTAGAATACCAACTGAGAGGTTACGTTCAGCAAACGTCTTTGTAACGGGATACACAAAAGAAGCAAAAACTTTATGAGTCAGTGTTGTCCTGGGAGTATCATGTAGTGCAATAGGTGAACTCGCTCACATATGAAATTTCAAATTTGTTACGTAGCAGCTGTCACCCAATCTATATCATGATTAAAGGGTCGAATTTCAAAAAGATTAATCAGCTGGAGTGACAGACACCTGAGCAGATTCATAACAAAGTGTTCAATGTTTAGAAAATGTCTTGGGGAAACGTTATGCAATAATTTCGGGTAGATGGTTACGGAAAGCTGTTACCGATGGGTGAAATTGATACCCATTTTGATAAAGTACATATGTTGTATTTGTAATTGACCAGAAGTTCAGATTGAGTAGTACACTGCATTGCATTCAAAATTGGTATGTTTTCACATGTATTGCCCAAAGCTACGGATAAATTTCTCAAATGTATAACTCTATTGCTGACAGGCACCTTTGCTTAATTGAATTAAATGATGTTTTATATTAATTACCAGAATGATAATTTAATTTGGGCTGTCATTTCATACAATGTGTTAATGACGGGTAGCATACTATTAAGTATTACTTAATGCTCGTATGGCAGCATTCAAGAAAGCTGATATGACATATTAGTGTTAGCCACTGATTGAGCGATCTAATTGGCATTAGATGGATGTCTAATACTACAGTACATTGATTAGGTTGTAATGATACAATGTGACGTTTGGTGAAAACATGCGTGCTTCCATTGCGAATGCTTATGAAGGGTGGAAGGAAGAAGACTGAATAAGTTGCGTGTGTGCATTTGTTTGGATTATTTGAGTAGAAATGAATAGCTGAAACAGACTCGGTGAAGAACTAGAACCAATAGGGAATAGAAGTTAAGTAATGAACGTGAAAGAATATAAGAAAACTACTTAGCACAACGTGATGAAAATCCAAGGCCCATCAAGGGCAAGGAGAATGAAAGCTAATGACACGGCATTGAATTGGCAAAACGGAATGCAGTCCTGCTCCTGATAAATCCCAAGAAAAGGGATAGGTATTCATAATGTTCTTATACGAAATCAGACGCGTTTGCAGTTTTTCATCTTGCGTATGTTGATTCATTGCAATTAACGTTCATATACATACGTTGAGACATAAAATTCTACAAATGCATCGTGGCTCTCTCAGTTTGTTGTTCAAGCTTGGCTCGGCAGCCATGCAAAACTCTTCATTTTATAATGAAATTCAAATGCTGACTACAGACATTCTCGTAAAATTCGGAAGAGAAATCTGCTTGGCTCGAGAAGAAATGGTAGTCTGCTCTGGTAGGGATGAAAGGGAGAATGTGGCTGAGTTGCTTGAAAGCTTGTACTGCTTCTTTGAGCTCAATGAATAAGTATATGCATTCAAGAGCAAGATGAATGAGCTTGCACATAAATTTATTGTGAAGTAGAACTCGTTGTACTATATTGAAATAGTTAATGTGAAAATCAATATGTATGTTCTTTCTATTAGGAGTGCTATGCAGCTGGGATGACTGGTGGACTTACGATGGGATATCCGGTACGTCCAATTTTTCTTACATAATCCATTTTCATTTTTAAATTCAATACTTTCTTAAATAGTCACTTATTTTGGAGAAACTTCCTCGAAATCTTCAACCCATTTTAAACGACTGTGATTCAAGAGAAAGTGCTACGAAAGGGTGTGCTGCTTAATGCCCCTGGAAGGAAAGTATATGAAATGAAGTAGCCGACATACAAGTTAGTCCAGTTTTTGTCTGCTGCTTTCAAAGCCTGGCTGACCGTCAAGATCAACAAACGATTTACATTACCAATTTTGAAGTGTCACGCTGGCATTCACACAATCACCATCTACTCACACTCACTCATCGTCAGTTGAAGTGAGGAAAGCCAATTTAGTTTTTGTTGTCAATATTGAAGGACTGTTCTTCAAGAAGCTCTCCTTAGCTTTTGCATATAATGCAAAGCCTTGCTACTCTATACCCCTATCGTACATGTTTATTCGTACATTTTTTTTGAAATACAAGAAAAACTTACAGTTGTTGTAAATGGACACAACTATAAAGCTAAAAGCATCTTCCCATCATCACATCATGATCATCAGTGGACCCCTTTAATGTATCCCAAACCACTTTCCAAACATCAAGACTGACGTTGACAACATGAAACCACATTTATTTTCCTTTTTAAAATCTTGAGAGAGAAAAGTTTCAGTTGTGGAAGTCACCATGCTCTTTATATTTTTTCCACAGTATCACTCCCACTATCATCATTTTTTGTAGTAGCTAGTTCATAAACTGGCCATCTTTTCTTGTCTCGGTAAACTACGTATTGTTAAGTTAAGAATCTAACGTGCCATCCTGGAGAGACCTCAACTAAAACAGCATACATGCATTCACAGCCTTGTTGTAAGTATTTTGGTGGTGGGTCGAGAAAAAAATGAGATATTTTTCTTTCCAAGCATCAGGGTTGCAGGTGATTTGGGACAAGATGCATGAACTAACAACACAATGGTTTGCCTCCTAATGGACCCTGACTTTCTCCATTTATCAGTTTCTATGTTTCTCTTCACTCACGATCGGTGACGGCGAGTCGGAGTCACAGGCCACGTTTTTCTTGTCCTGACTATGTATCTAGACCTTGTCGCACAAATATGCATGTATGTACATTATGTAGTTTGTACGTGAGGGCCAACGGTCAGCAAAAAATGGGAAAGCTGTTCCATGAACAAGAAAAATAGTAGAGGCCATGGGCTTTCTAAAACTTGAGCTTCGAAGAAAATGTATACACTTTGGGATTTACATCACCATCATCATCACATAACAGCCCCCTGAAGGAACTTACTATAAAAAGGAGCTGAACTAAAAAACGGTCAAGGAAAGTATCACATGCATTTGAACCCAGTATTGTTATATCCTATAGAAACAGATATCCATTGAGAGTGAGGGATGAAAAAGCAAAATAAAATCCTTCAGGGGTCTCAATAACAGCTCATACACGGAGTACATATAATGCATACATGGTTACATACACTTATGAATGCATCGTGATCATCATCATCATGGTATGGGTGTCTATCACTATTTTACATGAAGGAGAAAACTCTTTCTGCCTTATTTCCTTTTATATACGATGATTTTGTGTGTGCATGGAACGGACGAAGGATCCATGTTCGTCTCTTGCTGAATTACGGATCATCGTGATTCACTTTTTTTCTCTTTCCCTTTCGTTCAACATCACTGGGTAAATAGAAAAAGCAGAAGAAAGGGACTTGATAGTTTGGAAAAAAATGATGACGACGACGAGACGAACGATGATGATGATGATGGCGATACTTCCAGTTTATAAACTGCATGATGATTATCAAGAATGCATGGGATCATACAGAATATGTATGAATATAAGTGGTAAAGTAGAGAGTGGATGGATGCTTCCACAACAACTTTTCATGCATAGTCTAATAACGGTTAAAGTAAAGCCAGTGTATCGGTTACCGACTGATAAGTTTTTTTCTTTTCTTCTCTGTCACTATCCTCCAGTTTCCGCACTTTGACTTTTGGGTTCACTTCTATCAAAGAAGAGATCTGTCCACTTGGTCGTTTCTTCTGGACTTTTTCCCTCTCATCCACTTTTTTTCCTTTCTGAACCCACCATATCTAAACTTCATCCGGGTTGATTCCATTCAGACTTGGAGGAAGAGAGGGCAGTAGAAAAGAGGATGTTATGTATATACATATACGGAGATTACATGTAGAGACTGTTTGAGCCGCACTTTAAATGGAAAGCGACAAGGGTATATCTTGTTGGATCAAAATTATTTACCCGATATCCTCCACTTTTATATCCTTTGATTCTCGTATTCAGCCTTTCTTAGAATTTTCATATTATTTTTTACAAATATTTCGTCCGTTAGCTTTCTAAGCCACCAACAAAGTTGCTCTCTGATCTAATGAAAAACGTGTGTTGATACAGAGTACGGATGTTGTAAATAGGAAAGTAAAAAACTCGTTCCCTTTCCAAATCAATGGAGAAAGCATAAAGATATAGAAAAAGTTTAAGAGCTTGTTGTATGTACAGAAGACGGACGAGTTGAAGGAGAAAAGATATTGCGAGATGTTTTTTCTTTCTTCAGAAATCCTAAAATCTTAGCCTACTGAGGATTCCACTGGGCTTAAGGCGCTAGGATTGATCGTCATAAAGTTATTATCACGCTATGGGTTGACATCCCAACGAAAAAAGCAAAAGAAGGCTGATGATACGATTATTATAAAAAATATTGATATTTCTTTACACTAAGTACTCTATGAGCTGATGTTTGGTCTTTATTATCCGCTGCTTACTTTTTCATCCATTGATTAAACGACACCCATGGACCGGCTGAAGTGCTATGGATATTCTCAATTTGGAAATTAAAATCTATTTTATTTTAAAATTAATAATGCAGGCACTATTTTCTAGTGCAACTAAATGTTTTTTTTCTTTTTTCGATTTATTTTGTAGAAACTGTCCATCTAAATTTATATACGATCTGTTCAAGTTGTTTCTCAAGGCTGTAGCCTTGATGACGACGCGTGGGCCTTGCCATAAATGAGACCAGGCATACTTTCCTTGGCTCTCCGAAGGTTAAACCTTATAATAACGTTAATGATAGTGCCAAAGGGTCTAAACCAGTGGTCATCTCGTAATATAGAGCTTTGCCTTAAGTACTCCCTCACTAAGAAGAAGAAGGTCCTACTTCCTACTTGATAGAGTTATAAATAGAGGTATACTGACTGTCATCATGACATGACAGCTTCTTCACTTTTTCTACGAAATTCACTTAAGATTATACAGCTCATATACAATAGACACAGAGTGAACGAGAGTAATAAACTTTCTCATCCTTTTTTTTATACCAGAGTCCCCTTTCTCCCACTCTCCCAGATTTTTATTATCCCCATTAAGTGGATACAACAGCTTATCATAAATTTCTGTCTCCCTCTGCTCAACAAACTTTTTTCCTTTTAACGCAAAAGTTACACACAACCCTGTTTTAAGGGTTTCAACAACGTGGTGATCATTTGGGTGCTTAGCAAATTCGCGAGGCTGTACGATGATAAAACACCCTTTGCTCTGCTTCATTCAACAAAGACTTTCCAGACTTTGCTCATAGTTAAAGATGTGGGGGCAGTAGTATGTATACTTACTATAAGTGATTATGTAATCGTAAAGATACAAAAAAGAAACTTACTTTCTGGCTTTTTTTCTTGAGCTCTTCCCTTTTATGGATTGTGTGAGTATAATGTTTAAATCAGCAACAAGAACGTTAGAGAGTAGTCCCTTTGTAGCTGTATTCTTTTCGTCCCACAGAAGGAAAGTTTTTTTCACGATCGGCTAATGATTGTCAAACATTGTTGAGTTCTTTTCATGACCTTTCTCCTTCATCCTCCTCCAAAGCAGAAATACACAAAAAAGTAGTAATGGAAGTTTGTTCTTATTGGACGCCAGGAATAGTTTTGAAACTCATAAATCACAAAAAGCGGAAAGTATAAAAAGGGTCAATAAAGTCGTCGTGTTTGTAAAAGTCCGCGTTTTGGGGGCAGCTTTCATCATCATCATGTTTATGTGAGGAAATGTAAAACTTGGGATGCTGATGATGACGATGATCATGCCATACATATGTAAGTACGGCACAAGTACGCAGATTACATTTACACATGGTGAAAGTGGAAAGTTGTGAGTAGTTTACCCCATTTTTTTCCCTGCCCCTCCTGCTCTTCCGCTTGGGTTTGCTGGAAGCAGCTGTGTGCTGGTGGGCTGATCTTGCTTTCAACAAAACGAGACAACAACACAACGGTATGTTTTACAAGTGGGCTCATGTTCACCATCAAAATGGGTTTGGTGATTGAATCCTACATTTTTTTCCACTTTCGCATTTTGATTTCAATTTTTATGGCTGACCAGATGTCTTCCATGATGTTTGGTCATATAAATATATGCTATTATACCGAATGGAAATCATATTGGGGAGTGGGAAGCTTTGTGTGTGAAACGAAATTATGAGGAAGCAAACAAGGAGTGAAAAAAGGTTTGCGTTACATAAAACTCTTGGGTACTTTCACCGCATCCTAAAAAAGGAAATGCTTTTCAATGTTTCCGTACGTGACATCAACCAAATGTGCAGATTATATATGAGCAAACTGATCCCATCACGGGCAACAGAGATGAAAGTAAATTTCCTTTAGCTTTTTTGTAGCACTGCCGCATATTTTTTTGCATTGCCATCATGACAATATGTATATGAGTCCATGGAATGAACAAGGAGATTTCCTGCTGAATCAGCTGTTATCAAGGAAATGTAGGTTTCTTGCTTTCACCATAGCTTTGAATAGATAAGCATATGCTTAAAGATGGCCTTGTCGATTTATGACTTTCATAAAACGTCGTATGAAATCTGTCCTAAATTTTATTTGCATTGTTTCATGGCATTTATATGGAAGCCTATAACATGGTGTGCCTACAGCTGGTAGCATCCGGGCGATTAGAAAAAGCAACAATGCACCAATACTACTTTAGGGCACAATCATAATTTAATGCTAATTCTTATGAATCTTTACAGTAGTCAGATATATTTGCAGTGGCTCTGCTTTTCTACATGAATGCGTAGCTTATCTTTTTATCTACCGCATAGAATGCCGTCACCAGATTTTGTTTATGCAATCGTAAGTAAGAAGGAAGGAAATATAAATATGTATTCAACAATATCACTGCACTGCAACAACAACAAGATTTATTTTCGTCCATATCGTCAACTACTGATTGCAGACGGAAGAAAAGGGTGAAAAGGATTGTGTGTATATGTGGGATGGGAGACAAGATGAGTCATGAGATGGGCAGGACAAACTGCATTTTCTTATCCCTTCGCAAAATCAGTTATGTTTGTAGCTTAAACAATAACTGGATATATAGTTTGTATCAAAGAGGGAGAAGCCGCTTTACAAAAATGCAGATATAGAATGTGGATGATCACGATGATAACAATGACGAGGATGGGAAGGGTTTTCTCTTTTTGAACTCAAATCCTATGATCATCTAACTTTGAGTATATTCATGTTTGCCCTTATTCTTAGAATAGGAAATATATTCGTTCACCGTATAAGATGTACTTGTGGTCGTGCATCCAGTTTTTTAACTGGTTCGGTTAGGGGGTAAGCCAGAAATAAACCTTGGGAGAAGTTGCAGCGTGGAGCAAAAGAAGTTGTGGGAAAAGGGAAAAAATATGCTGAGGTCATCAACAGAATCAAAATTCATATGAGTACATTGGTTTGGCGAAGGGTTGTGTAGTTAGTTGCCAGAGCTCTCAATGACATCATGCTCGTCGGCATCGTCTTCCTGTGGTACATATACCCAACCAACGGGTGCTGTTGGTATATAAGTGTTTGACTTTGGGTTTTCCCTCTTTACACAAGCTACCTTTCGTATCGTACGTGCATGCATATAACTTCCGTACAAAATGCGTATCTGTCCTTTTTTCTTGAATGGCATCGTGTCGTTCTTCTGCTCTTGTAAGCGTGTCTCTGCACTTTTCCATTTTCGACTTTTATTCTGGGCTTTCTTTTTCTATATCTTTATGCATATAGCTACCAAACCACGAAAGACATTCTGGTCGTAATCTATGAAAAACCCATGAAGAAAGAAGATGCTCAAGTAGCAACATTTCTTTTTCTCGTTTACGGCAACTCTTTTCCAAAATCTTATAGTCGTTTTAACCAAGATTACCTTTTCAAGAAGAGTTGCATCATGGAGAAACGAGAGCAAAAGCAATGTCTAACTTCGTAGTCAATAGATAAGTACGATTGCATAGGATGCGAATCCAAGTAAATATATTAGAGCCTCGTCGCACTTTCCCATACAAAGCAGAAAGGAGATAGTAAAAAGAAAGGGTTTCAAGAGTCGAGACGAAATCAGGTTTCACTTATTAAATTGGCGGTGCAGTGGAAAAATGTTTTTTTCTTTAGCAACGCAACCACAAATGATGATAGAGTCTGACGCACATTTTTTCCCTTCATTTCTTTTTATCAACTAGACTAGACAATCCATATAATACGTACCTACTCAAAATTTCTTATGGGGACGCATGGGTTGAATTCATGAACCAAGTTTGTTCAACCGATTATCATGGGTATAATGCAGAACATTATATAAAGCACCGGATCTACTGTGGTCTTTTAATATAAGAGTAAATTATTAGGAAGGAAAATCATACATCGAATCTATTTTAAGCTGATGAGCCAAGTAACGCACTTGATGAATAACTCCTAAAATTCCTACACATGTATAGAGATTTCTCTCACGACCCAAGGTTCCTATCGTCATCTGAATATTATGGTAGTTATAAGTGTAATGTTAGAGTGAGTGTGGAAGCCATTGCAATTAATCCTGAGTCAGAAAACGATCTGTCTCATTAAGTTACACGAGAAATCATTTTCAAGGAGATTATGTTGAGAAATTGGGAGACGTTGATAAAGCCAGCCCTCATTTCAAAGTGACGGTGCAGATGAACGGGAATCGGGATATGAGAGCAGGACACATTCAGAGAGAACTCGCT
This sequence comes from Orchesella cincta, assembly GCA_001718145.1. NCBI lineage: Eukaryota > Metazoa > Arthropoda > Collembola > Entomobryomorpha > Orchesellidae > Orchesella > Orchesella cincta. The sequence goes on along the minus strand of LJIJ01000222.1, from coordinate 46,964 downwards.
CACTATATATCAGTGTGAAACCCCTTTTGTCATGAAACCAATGCGAACTTAATTTCAGTCTTGGAAGAATAATGCTGCATAAGCTGCACATCATCATCATCATACATTTTATCGTCATCACAGGTGGTTGTACTTCCCGTCTGGTTGGAAATGTTGTCATATATAAAAAATAGATATTAAGACGTGTCGTTATGTGATACCCTACTTGACTTCATTTCATTCATTCAGCTATACAATAAATATCCCTTCACTTCACTCATTCATGCAGGGAAGCTGTCTAGTCTGTAGCAATATAATGGGAATTTTGAGGGGCTTCCTCACTCACAAGTAATTCTGGCTGCCAGAGACAATTATTGTTCTTGGGAAAATCTTGTGGAGCAACGTAGCAAGACGTGAATGTCAATGATACTTTGGAAAAGCTCTTTCATCGTAACTTTCTCTTTTCCTCATTCAGCCATCAAACTCCCACTTTTCGGTAGCATAGGAGTGTAGTCAGACGGCACTCTGCACTCATTCTCCCACACACCCTCAGTGAACGATATCAGATTACCCCTAAGTTACAAGCTGCCTTCTCTTCCACTTTCCATCATCAGCTCAAAATCTAGTTATTATGCAGTTCTTATGGTATATGACGGGAATTAAGGGGAATAGCAGGTAAAACAGAGGAATGGAGACAGATAAGAAATTTATTACTCTAAGTTAGTAGGATCAAGGTAGACAGAGGAATGACTATACTCCAGCTATAATAACAAGGAAAATACGTTGATGCCATCCCCTCAAGAGCTTTAGTGGTGTCACTAGACCACCATGAAGAGAGCAAAAAGTATCTTTGGGTATCTTCTCCTCCAGTGTTTGGCACTGGTTTGGTTGGGCTTGCTGAAAGCAAGCAATTTGCTCTCTGTTCCACTATCTCCCTTGTCCTTGTCTTTTGTAAAGGTTGCACGAAAAGGAAAACCATACGCATCCGTCACTGATGCATTTGGTTGCATAACATAGGTAGCTTAGTCTGGAATACACACACCAACTACCTATATATTTCCCAGTCTCTTCAACTCTACCTAAAAAAGGTTCCAGCAGAATACTATCTTCAGCCAAAGAGCTTATGGTTTATAGGTGAAGTGATGTGTCTCTGCTAAAATGTGTGTGTGGATGATGCTCAAGAGTTTACCTGTTTTCCGTTCCATCCTCAAGAAAGACAAGAACTCTCCATTTGTCTCTGTTGTCAGAGACAGGAAATATTCCATAAGAATTCATTACACATGATGATCGGCATAAATTTACATATCAATGTGAAACACTAGCTCGCTTCCATCCAGCTCTTGTACCACCCTCTCTCTCTCTCTTTGGTTCCCGTTCTCACCGGTTTCTTCCCTCAATACTTGATATTATCATATGGAGAGTAAAATGTTCATTGAAATGTGGCTCTATTGCCGCTGCATTACGTTTACTCAAATGGACCTTGTGTGTGCACTAGAACGGCTCCGCTCTAAAATCTAGTCTATCTAAAAAGACATAAAAGAAAGTGTTTCTTGAAAACTATGCATATCCAAATGGGCTGTGTTGGTATATACCTGTGTACGCCAGCACAGTTTGGAGCACGCTTGAATTAGCAATAATACAGTAATAAGTAAGGCAGTTTTCCGCCAAGTTAGTTTCAATAGTGCGGTGGCACTGAAGTGAATGTACACATACTCCTTTTTTAAGGGAAGTAACCAATTCCCAGAAAAAAACTTTATGTTGTACCTTTATAGCTTCTACTTCTAGTTGCCGATGAAATAAACAGGGTAAGCTTCTTCACTATTTTCCTTCAACTTGACCGTGAAAAACAAACAAGGCGTGTATCGTCAAGATCATCATACATAAAGATGTTGGGCTCATTGTACTCATTCTCCTTTAGGGTAAAAGAAACGAAGTAAAGTAGGAGAAAAGTGCGTATAGCAATAGTAGCAAACGAGACACACTTGATAACAATGACATTGCATGATGAGGATAATGATACAAAACAAGTCAACAAACGACAGATTCCACTTTCTCCCTCTCACTCCTTTACTCTTTCTGCTCCTTCCCTTGTCAAATTCTTCAACCTTTTAATGCCAAAACAATCGCATTGATCGACAAATCCTGTAAAAAAAGAAAAATAGGAAAGAACAGTTGAGTAGGTATATCATCTATAAGCATATCTGAGAAAGTGAAGATCCTCCTTATTTACAAATGGTCTTTAAGGTCTTGCACCCGACAAAGCTCAAAGGTATCCCATCTCTGGCTTCTCTCTTCTTCTTTTGGTGTTGGATTTGGATACTGTGGACATAAAAGAAATCTGTGCCTCGAAGAAAGAAAAAGATGAACTTGATTTTTAAAAGGAGAAATAAACCCTTGTTATATATAGTTGAAAGTATAATAGAGTAAGTTGGTAAGCCTATGCACTGTGCGTAAGTGTATTCTTCAGAGTTAAGTTGCCTTTTTTGTGCTGACGATTGAGAGGATCAGAGATCAAGCATGCAGACATCACATCTTTTTTTTAAAGAAACGTGTTCCCTCGATTTATACCCACATTGGATGCGTCTTGTTGTGCAACCATGCATTTCTGTACTCCATTCAGATTTTCTACTTTTCCTTTCGCTTCTCCTCTTCCGTTTTTCCATTCAATTGAATCATTGGCTAGTAAGTATATTGTGGAGCTCTTTTGTGGAAAAATTCCGTTACTCAACCTAAAGTATACAGAAGTGACTTCAGTACAATGGGATACAACAAAGGGAGTCCGTGTTGTGTTTATGCTGTTTCGCATTTCATCCCTCGGATGATTATCTGAGAGACACCCGCTAAAAGTCAACATAGGAACAAGACTTCAAAGAAAATTCAGTGAAACTCCTTCAAAATGAAGGTCATTGTGGAGTATTGGTCCGTGTATGTAGTCAGAGAAAATAGCTTTGTTTCCCAAAGTACAAAGAAGATTTATCCAATCCAACTCCTGTCGAATGCAATGAGAGTCATATGGATCCCCTCCTTTCTGTTATACTTATCTTGATTTAGAAATAAAAAACTCAGAAAGATGTACTAGCTGTAAGAGAAAAGACGCGTGAAAAGGGAGAAAAGTCTATTGTATGAACTAAATTAATGGGTACATAAGTTTAGTTCTTTGTGCAACTCAAAAAGCTTCTCTCTCTTATTCAGTGTGTTTTACTGGAAACACCACTCCACTATATTTACTACTTGAATCGCACTGCACTGTCAAGAATTAACAAGGTTTACATTAGCCACTCATCCGGTTGTATATTTATACAATGGACAATGTGTACACTTTTTCTCTGTAAATACCAAAACAGTTGGAGTCAATGGGATTGAAGCGCAGTGAGCCATGCACATATCAAAGGTGTGTAGACAACTTTATGCTTTTCCCAGGGTAGGATTATGCGCCTCCTTCAGACTCGTCTCGTCTCCTTTCACGGATAAAATTAAATAGACTTTGGTCACATATGGCCTGTTTTCACACAGTTATGCACTCACGTGTGCCACTAGCTCGGTTTTAGAACACAGTTTGTGTGAAAGGTAAAGGCATGTCATGGTAGAAAGGAGAATCCATTGGGTTTTGTGTGTCCACTGCAATAAAATGAAATTGAAATTGAATAAGCATAAAAAACTCCCTTTTCGGGGGCAGTAAAACTAAAACAAATATACATTGTATGCAAGAGAGTAAACAGGTAGTGAAAACTAAAAGGTAGACAGTTCAAAGTAAGTGGTTGGAACAAGGAAGCGCAATAAAAATGAAAGTGAGAACGGGTCAAGTTTCAGACGATGAAACGGAGCGAGACGATGATTGTGATGATGATACTGATGATGATGGTGCTAAATGGAAATGGAGTGTAAGGATCAAGAATCACTTCTTTTCTTTGCTTTATTACCCAAAAGCTGGAATCTTTAATATTACGTGATCATCAGCATCATCGTCGTCATCACGAGCTATCACCATTTACTAGCGTTTTGGCAGGATTATTAATATAGCCACAAAGCCATTATGCCGACAAGGTGGAAAAGTGAGTAAAAAAGGAGTAAAGTGAAGACAACACAAAAAGCTACACACCTCCTTCAAAAGGCAAACTACTAAAGAGGAGCAAAGTTGGAGTTTCAGTTTCAACCTGGATATTTCTTGGAATGGCTGTGAATGAAGCGGAAAAGCAAATAGTATTGGGGGTGGTGTGGTGGCAAATGGGATGGTATATAGAGATATAAGAGATTTGGAGACCTGCTTAATAATACTTATCAAAGTACTACTCACATGCATATAAAAAGGAGAAGAGTATAAGTATCACTTTTGCTCCTCTGCCTTTCCCCATCTCATTCCATCCTCATCAAGGCAATACACAGAGCGCGGGGTTGACTGCCTGGGAATGGAGAGAAACGGGAGCAAAAACATAAAAAGTGCTAAAGTGAGGAAAGGGAAAGTGAGCAAGTTTTTGAAGAGTCTCGGGAGAGTCAGCTTAGAACACGGATGGATGCCTGGCTGACTCACTTTGCCCTTCTCATAAATCAACATTGATGAGTGGAAACAATTAATTGCCTCTCAACTCCCCGAAGGAATAATCAGACTGACATCTATCATGATTAGTTTTCTTTTTTTCTTTTCTATGCATGATGCCAACCCACTGTTATGCTAATACAGTGGCGTGTTGCCACTACATCATTTTTAAAAAACTAGTTTCTCGTTCTGTCCTCTTTTTCCCAAAGATAGTAGGCATATTTTATGGTATCATAAAGCCATTTTAAAATTTCCAGTAAAGAGTTAAGTATACAACCTCTAAAACTAAGTTTTTAGATGCTTCCCACAGTTTAGTGTGGAACGATAAGAAATATAGCTGGAAGCATAAATGTCGTTTCAACAGAAGCCTTCAGAAAGATGATGATGATGATGATGATGATGAGGTTTTCCAAATGTATCAGTGAAAGCATTCGGGTTCTTTCTGTAACAAAGAAATCGAATGGGGGCACGCAATGCCCTGATCAGAATAGAATAGACAAGGAAGCAGTCCAATTTGTTGGAGCAATATACCGGTGTCAAAAACCTTGCCACAAAAATACCGATGGAACAAGGGACCTCACCATTTCCTGAACAAATCATAGCCCCATTTCCTTTTCCATTTTCCCCTTTCCATGAAAACGATATAGGAGCATATAGTGTACTACCTACCACAAGTACCAAAGGTTGGTTATGGATTTCTTCCATCATATTTTTGGTTTGTTCACCAGCTCTATACACCGTGAAAGCAAGAAGGAGAAAAGGCCGATATGGGAATGAAATCATTCACTCATAACTTTCCCTTTTGTGAAAGGGAAAATCCACGGGGTAAACAATTTGAGCTGCCGATAGTAGACTTTTCATCCTTTAAATCACTCACTCTCACCGTCTCTTTAGTCAAGCCAAACCAACCCAAGTTTGGATCCCATAGTTGGAAAACAGTGTGTATGCTTGGTGGGATAGATCTGTGAATCTTAGTCCACACTTTTTCTTCTCTTCATTCAACTTGACATTTCCCCCATTTTGATTTCTCGCTCTGCTTTCATCATCATCATTTTTTTCTCCAAATAAAATAGATTCTCGTATTACATGGTATCAAATCTGGGTGATAATGTTTGTGCATGAAACATGAAATATTCATGATTGCGGTGAAAAAAAAGTTTTTGTCTGCTCAAAACGTATTGATCGGAATTCCATTTTGCCAATGAAGTTTGAACATCTCTCTCACAATCGTGGCAGCATGGATTATGATGATATGGAATTTTATTGAGTAGAACATGAGAGTGTTTAGCATTGCAGAGATGTTTTTTTGTGCATAAATCAGTTCAACCCTTATTGAATTTATTGGCAAAGAGAGCTTCAAAGCTTCAGTCATGTCAATTTGTCGGCTAGTGAAGTATCAATCATTTTAAATATGTACTTTTCCTGCTTTCAAATTTTTCACAAGTCAGCATCCTTATTAGAGGATAAAAGTAGAATACTTCAAACTCAGCAACCGTGATCTATCTTGCGTTGGTCATGTAAAAATATAATTTACGTTTAAAAAATATTTTTCTTTGAATGTGATTTGTAAATCTACATAATAACCCTTATAATGAATTTCTATATTGGCCACAACAAAATGCTACAAAGTTTTGGTAACATGAGTGTTTGCGACCTTTGATAACTTTCCCGAAAAGAAATCACCGGCTCATCCCATCAATCTAATCATCCCTGGAATAACACGTGAATTTGTACTCACTGGTTATAAATAGAACAAACGAATGTTTTTTCTAAGAAAGTTTCGAAAGAATTAGGAAAGAAAAGTCTCACAAATGATAGAGCTACGTAATACAAAATTACCTTCACCCTTAACACCATGTACTGAATTATAGTTCAAAACAAAAAAGTTGCAAAAATGTTAGCTCAAAATGCCAAATTATACTTTTCTCTGACTTCCATAGATACTCTTACAAACAAGGTATCTGATTTTTACTTGCCTTCTTTTCAAGACAATTCATGATATTCCATATTTGTAAGTGAGTGTGTAATATAATCTAATGTAACGTAATGTAATCAAAGCCGCTTTTACGTAAGAATGTAACATGCTACTTACACCAAACTTCATACAATTTTTGCTGTCTCTCTTTCTCTTTCTGGTTCTCCCCTTTTCTGTAGAAACTACTTACTTTTTTCCTTCCCCAACATTTTTTTTCTGTCGCACAAATATACAATGATGATAATAGGCACCTTCCCGTCCTTTTTGGTTTTTTATACACACACAGGAAAAATGTTACATGAGCTAAAAATATATGTAAAGTTGTGATTTGGACAAGAGATTGGTTACCATAAAAATGGGTAGACAAAGAGACAGGACAAGTTTTACATGAAAAAGTTTTGTCATCTCCAGCTTCCTCCATACTCCAAACTTGAGTGAGTGAAAGTTTGAGAAACAGAATGTTAAAAAGATTTTTTTCTGGTAGAGAATACTTTGTCCATTTATATATATTATCATAACTTTATGATATGTATAGTTGCTCTTTGCTCTTACTCACATGAAGTTGTTGAACGTTATTTTTGGTGATAATAACAAATTTTTTGGATCCCCCACACAAGTCTAGTGATGTGATGATTGTAATGATGCAAGTAGTAAGTATCTGTGCTCATCCGACTGACAAAAATGTGTCGTGAGTAATGCAATATGCAATACTCATTTACAAAAAAGGAGGTTGTACGTTGTACCCCTTCCGAGCACTCATTACAAAGCCACATTTCTCAGCCCAATGATTACCTGGATGGGAGAAGTGTGTTTGGAGAAAAATGATGATGATGATGATGATGCTACCGTTGTGCACATTTCTTTCCCACCAAAAAAAAAACTTTTCTCTTTGAAAGATAGATACCAAGAAGCCTATCATCATCATCACGATTCACGTGGTGGAGTTTGCCAAGTGCAAGGAAAGCAAAGACATTATGTACCATGTTATGCATTCATATCATATGAAAGAGTGAACAAAAAAAGTGCAGATCGCATACGAAAGATCTTTCTGGAGCCTGTAATGTGACTATAAATGTCTGGCTTTTTGGAAATCAGTGTTTGCCCCGTGTCTGGCGACACGGAGGAGTAAGAGCGGTGGCGACGACGACGATGAATTTCTCAGATTCGTTCCGTCTCTAATATCATATTATCCTGGAGGATGTACACACACAGATATCTATAATGCTAATACATTCAACATTGTTGCAACTGGAACTACTCACTATTACATTACAATGCTCAAGAAATCTGGCGATGATAGTAGGGGAAATATTATCCCCATTTTCGCTGGAAAGTAAAGTAGTATGTCTGAGTACTAAATGGAAACGAAGATATCTATCATGATAAAGCTCTGAACTGAGGCAGAGAATAGAATGCAAGTGAATATGATATGATGGAAGTTTTGTAAGTAAAAGTGAGTGAAATGAATGAATATTATTTTTTTGCAGGGCCAGCATTTTGGGGGTTGATCAATCCTCAATGGAATCTATGCAGCAAGGGTCGGCGCCAGAGTCCAATCAACATCGAACCTAGTAGACTACTTTACGACTCACAACTTCGCCCTATTCACATCGACAAAACTCCTGTAAGCCATTTTTCTTTGTGATATATATTATATTGGTGTCAAAACTTATTGTGATAGGCATATATAAATATGATACTCATGTATCATGTAGGGAGCTTGAAATATGATAAATTACAAGTAATCTAAAATTAGCACATGCATTTAAATAATTACATGAACTTTAAGCGATTACGTTTACACGTTAAAGCTCAACAACATTTAGTACTGAAAGTGCTTAGCCAGACACAAAAAATAATCGGATCCTTACTTTGGAATTAGATAAATTATTTCAAATTTTGTTCAGAATTTCGAAATGGTCAATAATTTCACGCGAAGAGATTTTTATATATGACAGCAAGTGTATCTACATAAATCAGTACTTCAAACGACACCCGTCAATTTGTCCTTCTTCTTTGATCATCATAATTTATCAAGTACGTGGTTTTTAATGCAAGACAAAGACAACTTCTGAAAATGCTACTGGAATTTGACGGATTCTAATTTTACAAGCTAATTTCACATTTTCATCCTCCTTCCACATGGGGGCCAGTATAAATAAGGCTGATGCTACTGTTGCTCACGCTGAGCAGCAAGCGGCTCAGAAATTCCTTCCTGAGGCGATTCTCATTTCCTCATTTTGTATTTTCGCTTTGCTCCTCTCTCTCCACTGCTTTTGTCATTTAGGCGAACAATTTTCAAGCAAAATGGTTTGTATATTGTTCCACACTCAAGTGCAGAGCCACTACTAGCTTGTTGAGCATCATATTCTTCTTTACTTAACTAATCGTATCAATCTCAAATTATCTTTTTAATAAGCGTTTAAACTTGCGGATGTCAAACAAGTATCATGCGTTTCCTGTATCACGTCACACACACAAAAACAATGGATGGAAATACGTGTTTCATAATAATACAAAGAGTAATACGCGATGAAGATTTTTATGGGTATACTTTTATTAAATTCTCATAACGCAGTAATTGGCTATTAGTTGGAAACGATTTGGAAGAAATTTTTGTCAAAATATTAGTTCATAAAACCATCACTATTTCATTCAGTGCTCTCGTATTAAATAACGCATTTTTCCTTGTACTGAGCTTAAAATCCAGTCAGAATTTGTGATTAACTGCGTCTTCGGCGGTGCTTTTTGTGATCACAAAATTGGTATAAGATTCGATGATAATCTTTTTGCTGTTGAAAGAGCTTGCTCGGTTTCTCCGAAACTTTAGTTAATGTTACACGAAGTAATTCATCATGCCTTAATATTACATTGTATACATGTATGTAACAACGTAGCCAAACATGTATCACCAACTATAAAGACCACCATCACACACACTTATAGTGCTAGCATATCCTTAAAGAAATATCAGCTTAGAGTAGAAATCACAGCAAGCTTTTGTAAGACTCAGTGTGTGGCATTAAGCGTTTCTTTCTCCGGGCCATTGCACCACTAGAACGGATGCTAGCATCCCCAATTTTCATCCATGCACTCTCTTTCTCAGCCGGTTTACTTATCTCAATCAAAGACAAGGTCTTCTTTTGCCGCTGGGTTATTCGTTGTTATATCTTACTCAATTATTACATACATGTATTTCGTAATGTCCTCTTCATCGGCCTGAGAAGATGAGGTGTAGGACGAAAAACACGTCGCACATCTAAATTTGTGAGGACAGAGAAATTGTGATGTTATGTGGGAATCGCCTCGATTTGTTTTGGCACTGGGCCAATGTTTCTGAAAAGAAAGTGTCGTTTTTACTACAAGTGGAAAAGGAGAATAAGTGCAAGGACGAATGACTTTTTTCTTTCTTTCTTTATTCTCCATATATCTGGCTATAGATCTGTCTCTCCTTGTAGTAATCGCTGGGAGTGCAATATAGAACAGAAGAATTGTCTTGACTCAAGTAGCCACATTTTCTTCTCCTCTTTCCCTTCAAATCAAATGTCCACACTTGTCCCACCAATTTTCATTGTATAATTCACATTTCTGTTCAATTTAAGAAGTTATATTGAGCAATTTCTGGGAGAAAATCGAGTTGTGTGGACTCTCCTACATCTGATCATCATCACATAAATAGTAGCATGTCAGTTTCAAGCGTTTACTACTAAATCAAGCAAAAAGCATTTACTCCTAATCATTCTAATGGGTTTTCTCCAGGAAATGTATTTGTATGTATGGTCTTTATAATATTGTGTATGAATCCTTGCTCTTGTGCCCATCTAAAAACGGGAAAAGCAACTTATGAAGAAAAAAAAAGTCTGATTCACTACTAAAAAGGCTATCTATCCATAAATCCCAACCCAACATAAAGGACACAACCTTGATTTCCTGGTAAATGAGAAGAAGCAGAATGAAAAAATGCATGTCTTTCACAAAAAACTGAATCGTTCTCATTTTCAAAGCAGTTTTTCAAACTTGCTTTGAAATCAGTGAAAAGGCTCAACCACTCTCAAAGTGCACTGGTTTGGTTGGAATGAGCACAAACACAAACCTGGTGGAAGGGGAAATGTGTGCTTTACCCCAAACTCGATTTATGTGCTTACTTCATCTACATTTTGGGTTACGTTTTTTTGAGTTGCTTCAAACTTTCCATAACCAACACATGACTTCCTACATTGGCTGAATTCCTCTATATTTTGGCCCCCTCTCTTTTATTTACTTTCACTCACACCATCGAAAAGGATTATATTTTTAAGGAAAAATCTTGCTCTTCTGTTTACCCCCTTGTCACCATCTTCTTTCCGATTCCATTTGATTTCTAGATCCATGTCGGAATGAATGCATTTACGGGAGTGAGAGGAGGTCTTCTAATATTAGAGCTTAGCTCTTTCTTCCTTCTCCTCAATAGGACTGTGTCAGATGGTATTAGACTCGTAAACTGATCTCATTTCCGCGAGTGTGTACCAATCAAATATTATCGATATGGGATAGGATACGGGCTACCCTACCTACTTATATTACTTACTTACTTTCATACAATGTCATTGGTGGTGGAAATTACACGCGTCTCTGCTTTCATACAACTTCATGATGCAATCTTCAAATACAATCAATGGATGCACTCTGGTGAGAAAGTATTCTCAAGAATGGCCACAAAAATGCATTACATCGGGACTTTTTTTTCTACCTTTATGGATTTCTAACCATTTGCACTGTCTCCTAAGTTGTGCCTAAAGAGAAGACTGAGGAATAGTGCCCATATACTGTAGAAATCGGTGAGAGTTAGGTGGAAAACAGAACGCAAGAATAGACAAAAAATAGTTATTTGGATCAGTTTAGCTTGCCAACGACGTTACAAAGTTCCATCAAAGTTCAGTAGTTGGTATAGGCTAGCAAACTCTTGCCTTATTTTTCTTGTTTGCTTCTCCGTTGATAATGGCAATAGTGGTTGGTTTGGTTGGTGGGAAAAGAGGTGATTCGATGTGACTTTGACTTTGCCCCTTGCTTACCTTCCATTTTTCAAGATACACATATAAAAGTTTCCAGAGTTCGACTTTGACAAAAATCGTTTCCCTTCTCGTCCTCCAGCTAAGCAAAGTCCCTAGTGTTTGCTCAGCGGTTGACAGTGAAGCAGGAGGAAATACACAGTGGGTTGACTTTTTATGCCTTCTATATACACTCCAATATTATGTGGTGTACTGTAAATGTCTTCATCGTCGTCTTTGGAGTGCTACTGCTGACTTGACTATTGGGGCTGCTGGTGATCATAATTCTGGTGGTGATTTGATGATGACGATGATAGCATTCTGTTTCGTACCCATTTTGCACTCCCATAGAATAGTTTGAGTGGAGACACGATGGATGGCATTCAATATAAAAATCATATACACCAGAGTAACCCTGTGCTCATCGCATATCTTAGTTTCAAGCGTTAATTTTTTTCCAGTCTTTTCACATCATTCGTACCATTCTGTTTGTAAGAATTGTACCATACACATAGACAACTTGAAACTTGTTTCAACTCTACTCCATACCATAACCACTTATTAAAACGACGCTTTTGTTAGGCCAGACAAACCCACATGTAATATGTGTTAACACCTACACTTACTTAGTCTACTGAGAAATTATTCCGCGTTGGGAAACACCACCACCAGCTACTTAGAATGTCTCTGGAGTGAAAGTCAAACCATACATTATTTTTTCTCTCGCTCTCTCCTTGTTATGTGTGGGGCTTGGTGGGGAAGTTATGAAATTTCTCTCAATGAATATGATGATGATGCAAAGATTTGAGTTGGATGATACATGATGTGGTTTTTTGATATGACAAAATATGTAGCTCAACCAGCCACCAAGCTATAGACGCTTCCAGTTCCCAGTATTCATTGCGATTCTCATATAAATTTTCTGTGATGTTGAATAATGATTAATGCAATGCTATGGTATGGCAGTGCTAACTATAGTGCTACTTTTCTTTTCACTTGTGCACTGACAAAACTGGCTCATATAGTAGGCTGGAATGCATGCTACTATAAGAAACTGCAGACTGATGTACGGATTCGCCCAAGCATGCGTGAATATGCTGCTGGAACAAAATAGAGAATAATTTAAGAAAAAACTATTATAAATGTGGACACAGGAACGTCTCATTTTGATTTTCATCAGTTACGATTCATACACAGAACGTAAATGTTGAAAAAAAATAACTTAAATGTTATCCATAAAAATAGAAATCTTGATTTCCAAGATACTTAATTTATTTAAGCACGTGTCCTATGCATAAACATTTCTCACTTCTTTTTCGCCCTTTCTTTTTACTTTTCATCCAAATGATGTTCAGAGTGATGTGAGACGATACACTCGTCGTATATCCAACAACTGATGACGATAATCAAGCGGAATGGTACGATGTGACAAAATTACCACAACAGTGTCATCATCATCGTCATCCTACATAGAAACTGTGGTGGAGACACATTTATGTTCAGGAAACGGAGCTTTACGTGACTTAACTGAGATTTGAAATGGCTTTGAATTAAACATAAAACGGGAGTTTCCGTTTTTACATTATCGTGTTATTTCAATTAGCAATGCTTTGATGCTGTTGTTACTTCAGGGTTGTGTACTAATCGCAAGATCGTTGGAAGCGCCTCCGTTGTCAGGAAAGGGGAAACTGTATTAGATATACATTTACATGGTGCATCGGTAAATTAAAATTGGCACAGACGACACATGTCGAGATGACATCCGTGTTAGCGCTGATGCAGTTGTTAAACATGTTTTTCAAGTTGAATAGATAAAAGTTGGGATGATGCAACAAAGAAATGTTGTTTTGATACAGCGACAACATTGCAGCAAGACACCTGTATGTTATAATGTAGAAAACTGGCAGGTGTATAGCTCTAAGGAATTATCGTTTAGAATGCGTCGCACTTGCTCTAAAAATGTTGTCATAATGCTCACAATTTTTCAGGGAAAGCTGACAAGTTGACGCTTAAACTACTGAGCTGAAGCAGGATGAGTTATTTTTATTCTTAAAAGCTGTGTTGTTTTTTCTGCATTCAATGTATATTCAAATTATGTAGCACTGCATCCTGTTTAAAAATTGAAATAGACGAGCCGACACCCAAAAATAAAGTCGAAAACAATTGTGCTCATAAAGAGAAAGTAATATACGAAATACCTACAATGATAAGCAAAGTTTAGCCCAACATTTTCAGATGCTTATACTATTTTTAAGCGTTGGGAAGAGAACATATGAAATAAATGGGGGGTCGTGATTATCATTCAAGTCTCAGACAACCTCTTTGACAGAGTGGTTCATTTGACAAAAAGGAAAGGAAAGAAATTTTTCCTTTCCATAGAAAAACCAGACAGAATTATTCCGTTTCTTCTATTATGAAATGCAACAAATGCGCAAGTTGGCTTCTTGTCGCTGAATACTAAAACCATCCGTGTTATTGGGGATACTGCATGCAGTTTGAGCAACTATAAAGCTAGGTAAAAATGCATGAGGCATTCGTCTTTCGTAAAAACTTTTCAATTTAGGATGCAACCTTGTAAACACGGGCACTTAATATTGAAAATGCATAATGCACACTGGATTTTGTTTGTTTGTTTGAAACCCCACCCTTTAAAAATATGGAGTTTTGCTCCCCCAAGTTTTTTATTATCATTTACCAGTTTGAAATTGATGAAGACCTTACTAAATATGTGTCATCAACCCCAACCACCAACTCAGATATCTGCGGAGAGTCCAAAAAAACCCTCTCATGGTCATAGTAATTGTCCAACTGAAACTGTTTCAAATATAGTAGTGTGCGTGTGTTTGACATAAGGACACTTTGACATCGAAAAAAACATTTGGAATGGAATACATTGAGCCAACCTGTGAAAACCTTAGCTAACCATATCTTTTTCTACCATGTCTACTTGAAGGGTCCATCTTTTCCGTTCAATTTCATTGAAGGACAGAAGCATTAGGACTGTAAAAGTAAGTGTAATTCATACATGTTTTTGAGTGAAATAAGATGTGTATAAAATAGTACCATGGAGAGAATACTTCCTCTCTTTTCTTCCCATGAAAAATGGTATCCGCTTCTTTAAAAATCATTATCAAAAGGAAAGTGGAAAGTTTTTTCTTTTTCATCTTTACTTACTTCACCTTTCTCCACCTTCTTCATCTTGTTCTTGTCTTTTAAGACTTCGCTCACAGTTTATTTAGCTCCTTTTGAAATGACTGACTTTCCCTGTCTGTCTAAATCCGGGGACAAGCACGCTACTATGGAATGTGAAAGAAGGTGACACGTTCCACAATCTCAATGAATCTTTATCTACTGACTGCTCCAAAAAAGTAAAGTAAAACTAATACCTACCTACCTACCAAACCAACCCATCGTACTGCATTTATTGATAAAGGAAAAGCTTGCGGTATATCTGTGCGTAACTTGACGTACTTTCTATTTACCATTCTGGGAAAGAAAGAGGCCAGGGAGGAAATTGAGTAACAAATATCTACATTAGGTCTCACATGAAAAGCTTTTAGACTCACATTCATGTCAACATGTTGGTTAGTACATACACACGTGTATGCACATTCGTTTATTCAAAACTGATGCATTACCTTTTTTCTACATTAAAATCCTGAATTCAAAGAAAATGAAAAAGCCAGATGGGAGAAGATAGTGGGATTGGATGGAAATATGTTTAAAAACTTGAAATGCTCTGGTATATTCATACATACCGATGAAGCAAAGGTATGGAAAGCTCTAGAGAGAAAAAACAGGAACAGAATCACCAACTTGAGACAGATATAGCTCATTAGAGATCCATTCAAAAGTTATCTATCTTGATTCACTTGCTTTTCTCAACGCTGAATTCTCAATTATGGAAAACCCATTTCATCCTCCTATATCAAGACAGGAGGAGAAAAGTGGAGAGAAAATAACTGAGGAATTCATTTTAAAAGTTTTCTTGGGCCACCCCTTTCCTCTCTTTCTTCTGTATTCATTCATCCATTCATTGACTCCACAGATGAACTCTCTCTTTCTTTCTCTCACTCTATTTTTAATAGAGTGGTGGTGGTAAATCGGAAGAAATAATAAGTGTAGAGCAGGCTCTTGGACATCCAAGTATTTAAGCTGGATAGAAATGCAACTTTTAAACGAGTTTGGTTTACCGTGCTGTTGCGCTTCACTCATCCTATATTACTTGCTTAGTCATCAACATCATATTCTGTGCTTGAAGATTTTTGTAAGAGCCAACCACTCCTTTTATAAGCTCTAATAACCAAAATGAATTTTAAACTTTTTGTATGAAATTCTTCCTCACACGTTAGAAACAGGTTGGGAAACAACGTCTCCTATTTTCAATGTGGTACTCATTCAAAGGCAGAAAGAAGTTTGGGGCATAACACAAAACGAAGACGTAACAGTTGCTGTTGTTGCATGTTATTTCTTTGTGATTTTATGTTGGATAAATCCTTCAACTTGTTTTTGTATACGCGAAAATGTGGATGATAAACATGTTAACTTTGAAATCAGTAGCGCATCCTCCTAAACAAGAGAATAAATGTGAGAGAAAGAGGGGAAGTGGGAGAGAGAGAGAGAAAAAAATCAAAATTTGTAAATTAAATGCCAAACATTGAAATAAAGTACATGAAACATGGACGTTTGAGTCAGGAGAAAATGCATTTTCATGAGCTTTGCGCAATAAAGACCGAATAAAGAGGTGACGGCAACATCAGTGGCGTCAGTTACAAAGAGTTTTCTTTCCCAGTAGCAGAGCAAGTTAATAGAGAAGTGAAGAAAGAAAATTTCCTCCAGCTCCAAAACTGTGCTCTCTCTCTCTCTCTATTTCAAAATGGGCAATAATAATATCAAAACAGAGACGTGAAGGCGATATACACAAGTCGTTGTCGTATTTTCAAATTTCGTTATATTTCTCATCGTACTCCAGCGTTAAAATGTTGTTACATCAATTCCTTGGAATACATGGCAGCCAACTACTTCTAGTATATTATATACCCTCCCTGATTCTGGCAGTGCTGACGAAGATCACAGTTGGAGCGGCAATATATATGTCCATGGTTGGGATTCCAAAGAGATAATTTACTGAGATTCCGGCAGTTTTTCTTCACATCATGACTTGAGCTAAAAGCATTTTCATCGAGGCATGCCATCAAGCTACAAACTTCATGCTCCACTTGTTTTTACTCCGTTGCACAACCTACTACACAATATTCTTGTATTATTCCGCATTATAAAATGTACAATGGGCTATGTCTACACAATTTATACACTTTTGCTCCTACTAGCCAAAAAAATATTTTCCCTTTGAGAAAGCCTTTTTCAAAAACGCGAGAGAGGCTTGTTGAAATCCTTGTATTATCACCACATCACATTCCATGTGTTTTGCTTTTCATTGGGGGAACGAGAGAGGACACAACTTTCTTACTAGAGTTCCTCTGAATGCCTTGTCGTCTTCCGTATTCGTGACTGTCACAACATTTGTGCTCTTCTTCTTGTCCCCGTCCTCGCTGTCGCTATGGCATTGTCGTCAGCTGGTTGGCAGCTTCAACACTACCGGACACGGAAGTTGTGAACTTTGATGTCCACTGAGAAAGGGCTATCATAAATTTACGCTGGTTTCATCTTCCACTTTATTTCATTCCTGTCTCTTTCCCAGATGATGATGTACCCATGTAACTTTATATGACTTGTACTTTATGTTACTCTACGCTGAGTTCAAAAGCAGGGTTTCATGTACAAGGATATTGCTTTTCTGTGTGCGCACCCACTTTGGTTGACTTTTGATTTGAAGTGAGAAGAGAGAGAAAGGAGCAGATCATCATCACTCATCAAAAGATTGCCCGGGGTGAGTTATTGGATATAAAAAATGTAATACACAGTTTTTCATCGTTTTTTTTGTCCCAGTCCCAAAACGAGGATAGGCATTGTTTTGAATGTATGGATCCTACCCAGTACACCAAAATAATTACAAAAGAATGCTCGCTTTTATAAGGAGTAATGATTTTCACATTTAACTGTCAACCTCATAAGTACACTGCATTACTTGACGTTTAAACCCAAACTGCACATTTTTTAAAACCCAGAGTGAAATGACATTGTTCGTTGTTGTGAGTGAGGGAAAGTAAAATTAATGTTGGTTTTGCTCACATCCCATAACCAACAAATGGTATAGGGCACGAGGATTGGATTGAGCGAAAGTGAGACATGCAAACGATTGAATTGATGACTGTAAAGATAGAGCTTGTCATCATAAGAATAGATGAGATGGACTTGAGTTACTAACTATCCTCAAGAGTTTTCCCTCATCGATTCAACTTCATTCCAGATTCAAGCCTGGAGGAGTAATAATGTGAAGATGAGCGAAGAAAGAGTGGAGTGAGAGCACTACATTACATGCTACTACAGTAGTGAAGTGAGAGCAAAAGAGTTTTAGGATGCAAGAAAGAAGACAAAATCTTCCATTAATGATATAGTGCTTTTTACACCAAAGGGGGTATCATAACATCACTCCCATCATCGATGTTCTCTTAATGAGATAAAAGGGAAATCATGAGCTCAGTAGCCATACTCTTTGCATGCTTATTGCTATCACTATTACGACCACTAACGTGGATGATGATGATGGTGACAAGGAGCTGCTAAAGTGCTAAGTCTATATGTCGTGGGTGTAGATGTGTCCTTTACACTGAATAACAACTACCTTGATTCCCATTTTCTTGCTTTCGCATTCACTTTTATTGTTATGGAACCGCTGATTTCACCAAACACAAGTTTTAATCACTCCCTTACTCATTCAAGAGTTTTTGAAGTCGTTGGGAAATCCGTAAAATGCTAAAAGATCCAAAGTTGCTAAGTACCTTGATGCCTGATCCTGGACCAACTCCCCTTTCTGCTGCAATAATATTCTGTCATCATAACAATTTCTTTTAAGCGTCATTCTCTTTGCGGCTTTAAACTCGGTTTTATGAGAAAATTAGAAATCATTAAATTTTAACGAATCTTACAGAGGATTCATTAGGATTTTCTTTAGAGACGTTTCAATGACTTGTTGGGGGTATTGTGGGGTGCTCTAGGGAGCAAATGACATGATATTTCTTTTCTAAAGACTGAATCATTGCAGACAAAAAGCTTTATAACTTTATTCCGGTTGCTGAATCCTCCTCCAGCCTTTTGGTAATGAAATGCATCCAATATTCACCAAGTACTGACACTGAATTGCCCCAAAGTTGAAAAGCTGGTTCAAGTGTTATTTATATCAGAGGAAAACAATCTAGTGGAGTGGGTAGTAGTGGTGAGTGGTGACTATGTTGTTGGTGGGGAAAAGTCTCATGTTTTCCACAGTTATCTCATTGAATTTTAAAATCCATTTTCAATTGGGAAAAGAAACAGTACAGAGACTCTGTTTATGACCTGTCAGTGGAAGAAAAACGTGGAGAAACCGAAACCGAACTCGGGAGTGGAGGCAGTCGTACCAGAAATCCTAGTAAATTTAAATGCATCATGCAGGTTTGTTTACAGCTACACTAATCTTTGTGCCCCAGATATATCTCTTTTGTATTTCAAGTGAACGAAAAGAGGTCAAATAAATTCTTCTTTGTTTTTGCGGCCACAGCAGCATATTTGGTTGCCGTAATTGAAATGATAGTCAATTAACTTGGAAAGAGGAATTTTATTCAGATTATATTCGAAAAGACAACTGCAGGCTTTTACACTTTTTATACAGAAACGTAGAAAAGACGATGCGTTTTGTATAGAAAGAGCAAGCACCTACTTGTAAAAACCTTTCTCCACCAGCACGCATTTTTACGATGGAGTGGGTGTGTGTGTAAACTACAAATCCGCATTATCCACTTTCCGTCTCCCGTGTCACTTCCGACTCCAATTGTGGTTGTCAAACATGTATTAACATTATTTGAAGAGGTGTTGACACGCGATATGAAAAATTGAGTAGGGATCTGCCTTTCTGTTTGGTGGTTCCACATTCCCGTACTAGTTTTGCCACTCACTTTATATTAAAGTTTGTAAGTGGGGCGGCAACACTTTTTGTGGATTTACAATTACTCTTTATTTGGACTGTTATGTCTACCCTTCCATACAACCACTGAGGGAGCATGTACTGCAGCTGTTCTAAATCTGACAACTTTTATTCCATTCTTTACATCAAAACTACCTACTTTATACCATGTTGCTTCAGTTTTCGCCCGTTTCCAGCTAGACTACCCCACATTATAGCGCTGTATGAAAATGTGCATGTTTTCACCTACCCTTTTCCCTCCTTCCCGATTACTCTTTCTCCAGGTGCATTTTCACTTCCCAAGTTAGCCTCTGCTCCCCTTGTTTGTAATCCCATGTGGTCTCTCACAGTCAGGGTTCGCTAAACACAAACTGTTTTCCATCCACCCGCTCAACGAACCAAAAAGGGAAACCGATGTGTGATGTCGTTTTTCGTCAAGTAAAAGCTGGTTACTGGAACTTTCATACTTAGAGTTCCATGCACCTTGTCGGCATCCTATTTTACTATGTTTGACGTTATCCATAAGCATTTTTATGGACTCACACTCACACTCTGACAGCATGGGAGCGATGGTGGCAGTGTTCTCACGATCAACTCAGAGTAAACTACAAACCTAGTACCTACTTAAGGCATGTGTTAAGTAATACAGACGAAATGATATTCCACAAAAGGAGAGAACAGAATCAGAAAATATGTGAGAAGAAGGAGTACAACAGTACACATATATCTAAAAGGGGAACTGGCACGGTGCTACTCCTAATAGAAACAAAGGCCGTAAACGGCAAAGTATCCCTTGGGAACAACTAAATTCCTCTTGTTTAGCGTTTCTTTAACGAATACACGAGGAATTCCTTTGTGTCACAACAACCTTCCCTGTCATTTCTCCTCCTGGTTTTCCCACCCATTGTTTGTCCCAAGCACTAACTTTGTTGTTAGATTATGACTGGTGTTTTAAAAGAAAAGCTGTTGCGTGTCTAAATTGTCATCATTACCTATTTAGTCCCTACCTATGTATATTGTGCAAAACTGGACGTCTGTATGATGTCACCCTTGACATTGTACTAAGAAGAGTATCTCCTTCGTCCAAACTTAAAACTTTTTTGCTTTTTTAAAAAATGGGTTAAACTGGAACAGCTTTATTCATTCCAAATTGTTTCAAATTTCTTCGACTGCACAAAATTTGTTTATGAATAAAAAAAGTATATTGCACAGTTGGTTAACCGAAAGTACCTTCACCTGCGGATAAACGTAGCTGCTGCAGATTTATATTTAATCCCTTTTATTCCTTCAAGCGTGAAATCTCTCGTTAGTCGAGCCCTCTACAAACTCTTTGATTTTGATCACTGGTCATCCACATGAAAGCCTGAGTAAATTAGACCCAATGAACTGTAGTCCCCTTTGACGATGTCATGATGATATTACAACTATATTTTGTCGGTACGATTGTGTAGTATACAAGTAAAAAATGATAGCATAACAGTAATCTTCTTTCTCGTTATTGTATCACTTCCTATTGACATTGCGTCGCCTTTAGATTTATTATACCCCTTTGAGTAGCAGCTAAAGATTGTCCAAAAACACAAGCCGAAATACACCAAAGGAGGACTCGAAGAAATGGAAGATAAATCCAATTTTCAGATATTGCACTAACACTATCACACACATACGTATAGATATGGTATGTAATATATGGTGGATGGATTAAAGGCATTTCTCTGTGGGAGACTTCCATTGCTCCTCAATCTCTCCTTCCCAATAAGTGAAGTCAGACATTCGGAAAATTTTCTAGTAATCTCTCTGCCCAACTGGCTTTCTTAACTATCTCTCTGTCTCCCTTGCTTGTCATGGTATAATCATCATCATCATATTATCGTTTTCCTCTCTTGTATTCATTCATCCACTCAAAAATCATCATCACAAGTTACACTTACTTACTTGTTCGGTATGATGACTTAACAATGTCGGATTGATACAAAGGCAGTGTGTGACCGGCCAGTCGTTGAATCTTCATTAGATGCCCTTAGCATTTTATGGTTGGCAATTTGACCTGAATAACTTTCATTGAAAAATATAATTTTTATCTTACAAATTGATAATGACTAATTTTTGGGATCCAATCATTTATTTCCTTCCCTTTCTTATAGACCAATTTCATAAGTGTTCTGCTTTTTAAACGTGCAGGACAATTCAAGACCATTTCCAACAATTGCTACTTCCACTGCTTTGAAGTGATGGCGGTGGTGGTAAGTAATTCACAATAAGTTGAAGCAGAGCCAAGTTAAACGTGGGAAATGTCAGGGTGAGCGAGAGGTAGTGGAAAACTCTCTCTCTCTTTTCGTTCCGCCGAAAAAAAATAAGGAAAGGGAATAAATGAACGAAAAGTGAGCCAGATATGGCTTCACTGTTCCCACAGATAGTATTATGACTTTAACAGGAAGAGAAAGCTTTAACTCGACTCAATGAGTTTTCCTTTTTATTCTTTCCCCGCACCTCTTAAGATTGGCCTTACGTTTTGTTCACAAACGAATACTTTCAAACAGAGAAACGTCCTCGTCACACACAAAATTGTAGAGAAAAGGGCAGTATACAGATATATGGACTCCATGTGAGTAGCAATTCAACTTAAAAGGAAAATTTTCAGGGTATAAGGTGAGGAGAAAGGAATAATAGCGGTAAAAACTATAAGCAATGGTGGACTATAACTCGATTTACTTGAAGAGGAAGGAAGCATTTAAGTTGAGTAAACCGTATTTCTTGTCCGAAAAAAAAGGTTTTTACCTTCCCTCCTTTTGGCTTCATCTTTTCATTCTTTCTTCCTGATAGAAAAGGAGAAAGAACGTGTCATCGTTTTCTTGTGTATGGTTTCTGACAATTGAGAACCGCTGCTGGACTCCAAATTTTTTTAGGAGAGTATTACGCATGAGGTTGTAAGCACATTTATACAAAGCTCACGTACGTACGTAAGTAACAAGAAATATTGGATTGCAAACGTCCTTGTGGGTGCTTTTCTAATTTCAAACATTCTTTGGTCTTCCACCTTTTGAATATTTCATTGACATGGATAAGTGAAAATTTTACTTTTCATTTTTAAATACCTTCGCACAAAGCATTATTTATAGTTGAGTATGAATCTGTAGCAGTTTTATTGAGTTGTCGTTTAGTAACAAACCATTTAAATTGTCAGACGAATGAACTACTTTTGACTACCAACTACCAGTCCATTACTTATATGCAAACGGGAAAAAGTAGGAAGAAAAATATCCAAATCGAATATACAAACTATATTTTGTCCCGAAAATAAATACAGCACTAGCAGTATGGTTCAAGGGAACTAATGTAAGCATGTGACGGGAATTGCTTTACTTTTGTCGATTTATAGATCACTGGTGTGCTGAGAAATACAGGACAAACCGTTGTCTTCACGGCCGACAAGGGAAGTGCTCGAGTAAACATTTCCGGGGGGCCGTTGATGTACAGGTACCAATTTGAAGAGCTGTACATTCACTACGGACCTGAGGACGTTGTAGGCTCAGAACATCTTATTCAAGGAATCTCCTTTCCCGCAGAGGTAAGAATGAACTGGAGAGGTTGAGAGAAAAGAAAAAAATAACTCAAGACAGCAACTGCCGTTTAACGTTCCCACTTTCACCAACCACCCACTACCATGAGTGCAGTGCAAGCAAGGCTACCTATTTCACTCTAGGTATACACGTTTATATCGATATGTGCTACGTGTCGATAGCAAAAAGCAATAAAATGGAACAAGTGGAACAAGCAAGATATAAATTAGTTATCCAACTTGCTGTGCTCCCCATAAAGCCATCAGACATAAATTAAAATGATAAACTTCCGAAAGCAGTTCACATTGTGTTTGTTTACGTACAAAAGTAGTATGTCTGTCCCCTTTATATAAAACTGGATGAGGACATAATGGTTATACATATACCCCCTCTGTTTTTCTAACGGGATCGTTGCTCACATCTGACGGTGGAAAGATGTGAGGTAGACAAAGACACACGCAGTATTTGTCTATCGTATATATATATTTTCCTCAATGATTTGTGCAATAACGAGTACAAACAAAACAAAATAATATACGATCTGAGGAAGGATACCAAAGATAGGGAGATATCAGAAAGTTGAAGTATTCAATTTACGATCCCTACTCTTGCGAATTCATGCATCAGTTTGCTTTGCTCGGCACCCCTGCTGATATTAGATTGGAGAATTTTTATTTTTATGTTGGAAAGGAGGGAGGCTAGACGATGGGAATCTTGCAAATGTTTTTATTTGCTTTGGCTATATACCTATCTACGAAAAATGTTTAAAAATATAATGCAACATTGTTTAACGTATCTGTTGTCAGACTAGAGAAAGTATGTATTGCGACATGTCATAATTATTCTACTGCTTTTTCATTTTAAAAGTCGAGATGAATCATTCAAATTGGTGTAGTTTCAAGTAAAAAGTATGCAACACCACTATTTTTCTAGGTAATGGACCATATATTAAGTAAACATGACGAAACCATCTAGAATGAATGATTGCCTTGGGAAAATTTATGTCCAGCGAGTCTAAATGGGAAAAAGATATGGGATGGTGATGGTTGGTGAAGCCTTCTACATCTCAGCTTTAAATCCATGCTCACCCATATTCAAATTCCTATTCATGGGTTACAACGTTGGCGGGGAACCCGGAGCAGAAGTTCTTTTATGTAAATGGGATTCAATTTTATTGTTTTTGCAGCTGCAGCTTTATGGTTTCAATGTGGAGCTTTATGCGAATTTGTCAGATGCCCAACAGAAGCCAAATGGTGTAGCAGCCATTTCGATCATGATCCGAGTCTCTGTAAGTTATCAATTATCATCATCATAACCCGTAATAGCCGTATCATCAGTTTGTTATTTTATTAGCTCCCGTTGTTCTCTCCTCATGCTGTGCCCCCTATATATCAAAATTATATCAATTGCTAATATCACATGATAATAATATCGCCAAATAGTTTTCAGCAGTTGCAAAAGTCAGGTCAGTTTCCGTAACATGATGGTCGTTAAATTTCGCTCATCAATCCCAACCTAATGCTCCCCTTTGGTTTTCATTGTAACAGAAGGGTTGCTCCAACTATTTTCCGATAGTTTTTTTTGGGTGTGACTAGGTTAGCTTGTTATATGTTATAGTAGGCATTCTTATTTCTACATGTATTGTTGCCTCATTGTTTCCATATCTATCAGTCTTCCCAGAAACCATTAAAGTCTACCACCATGTGCACATATTTTCAAGATAATTTGTCAAAATTCCCCTTCTTTTTGCCATAATAAGATTCTATTATCTTTTATTTGACATTTACGGCTACTTGTAGGGGGCATTTGCGATATTGTAGAAAATGCAGAGTTTAGCTTGTATTATGTATGAATTTTTTTTATTAATTTAGTTTCATGAAAAGCAGAGTGTACATACATGAGATGCACGGTCAGAATCTAATAATTGTGATGCTTTGACTTAAATTTCAGGATGAAGACATGATGAAGCCACCGAATTCCGAGCTCAGAATCCTGACAAGTGTTTTAAATCAAATCAAATTCCGCAGTAAGTTCTAAAACATGT
The DNA here is from genome assembly GCA_001718145.1 of Orchesella cincta. Lineage (NCBI taxonomy): Eukaryota > Metazoa > Arthropoda > Collembola > Entomobryomorpha > Orchesellidae > Orchesella > Orchesella cincta. The sequence goes on along the minus strand of LJIJ01000222.1, from coordinate 21,786 downwards.
TTTATATAAGATCTACGTAATGTTGAATTATAGTATAGTACAATTTCATGCCATTTCTTTGCCCTGTAAGAAAGTTGCTTTCTCTTTCTAATTTCACTTCATGGGTATTTTCTTTGGTACTTGTAGTACATTTATGAACTTTCCATTTTTAAAACGGAAACGTCTAGGCGTATCACAACGTATGATGAATTTTATCTTTGCGAATGCGAAGGATTTACTAAATTTAAACATGTGTATTTGAGATGATTATATTTTCTACATCTGCCCTTTTTGGGTTGAAAGGTATGGTTGTACCCACTCATATTTATTTTTGTTTAACATCCCTACAATATCAAAAACTCCGTTTAAAATTGTGTGCGAAAAGTTTTCTGCCAAGTTTTAAAGCGTTCCTTAGTTATTATTCCGAAGATGCAACATAAAAGCAAATAATTATATTTTGATTTTATTGCGTTAAGCTATTTTGGTCCACCGAACCAGTAAAAAATACGTTAGCCCACAATCATAAAAATCTAGACAGCGTGTATTCACAAACAACCATATATACTGTGCCGTTGTAAGACTGAAAGCTTTTTAAAATGGGCTTCGCTTTGCAAAAACCAATATTTTGCTGACTTCATGAAACACCATTAAGTGGTGAGAAAAAGAGTAAAAGTTCATAAGCCTCCAATCTCTCGTTCAAGTGTTAATAAGCGTATTAAGCCAACATACTTGTGTGCTTACGGTAGAATTCACAGAAAATGTGATTCAGGTAAACAATGTTGTTGCGGTTTACAAAAACACCCCATTTAATAGCCCGAATCCCGCCATCTCATCGATTGTTGAGGCTTAGCACGCTCCATTTTGTTGGTTTAATTCGAATTTACTGGGAGATTATGTGTTTTGCTATAAGATTTAATAAAATCCTCTTTAAAATGGATTTGACGCCAAAAGTAACAAAACACAAGCACATTCAAAAAGACTTTAAGACGCTTTGAAAAGTTTACAACGTAACCAACGCTGCACATAAAGTCACTTAGCAAAGCACAAAATACCTGGCCAAAGCATGAGAAATCGCAACTCGCTTCCTTTCTTGAATTTGCTGAGTTTGAGCTATTCTATTCTTAGGCTAAATGTTATAAACCCAAAGAAACATTTGGACAGACAGACAAAACGGAGAAAGTCATACACCCTCTTAGGGGAAGGAGTGAGCTAATAAAGGAAGAAAATGGGTAAAGGGATTAACAAATCATCATGGTAAATCATTTGTAATGTGCTGTCTCATACATTTGCTGGATAAGGAAGACAAATGTAAGGGAAGGCGTGCAACGGGAGCATTCCAAGTCTTCAGGGTATACGTATGTGGCTATCATCACACATGAGTCAGCAGCATTGAGCTTTGTGCCACCTTTTTTCTTCAGCCGCAAAAACAACCTACATTTACCCAGCACTTTCCTGCATTTTGGAGACGAACATCCGGTTTTCCTTGATTTCATGTTGTATTTGAGTTCTCGTATTTCTACGTGCTCTTCCCGTGGATGGTTAGACTTGCTCTTGGATGAATGAGTGGATGGATGGATGGAGTTGTGCGAAGAGATGCCACGCAACCCTGGAGACATATGAAAAACTGTTGTTGTCTGATATGAAAATACAAGTGTATTTAATACCTCCGATTTATATAAGTATGCTTACACCTTACATAATAGTTTTACAAAAAAAATGTGATATGCTGACAAATGTGGCTGTGAGGGTGGTTGGTGGTTTCCTCTTCGGTGGCTGTGGTTATGATGATGGTGGTTGTGTGGTGAGCCTTTTGCGTTTCATCCCATCATCTATCCTGTTCACTTGAAGAATGTACAGAGACACACATCAACAATTCATCCGCTTCCCTCACGCTTTCAATTTACACACAAAAACGTAACGTATACACAAACATATTCTTTATGTGCCTACACATACGGACATGTCATCCCACATCCACCCTAGTGCATTCAACTTTCTCATATGTAAACGGGTGTTTGGTTGAATGGTTAAGTAAGCATGTAAACCATAAAGCAAAAGCAAGCACTGAGCTGCCTCTGTCGCTTAACTCGTTTTCATGTAATGAAATTGTGAATTCAGAGGACGTCCCAGTGGACTTGTCAGCAAGCGATGAAGATTGTTCCATGAAATGTTGAATGTTCCATTCTTCTCTCATATCAGCATCACATCGTCGTCGTCATCATCATCAGCAGGAGCATCATATCGTACATATGTGTGCTTGTACAATGTGCTGAGCTCAGCCTTTCAAAAGCTGTGAAAATGGGAACAAGAATGGGAGAGTGATTTTTACTTTCTTTTCATTCCAAAATCTCACAACTTGATTTTTACCCCCTTTCACACTGGTCCGGTCAGTATACTTCCCTTTGTTCATTAACACCAGTGCATGCGTTCAGTGACACGTACTAAAATGAAAATGGAATGTAAATATAAGCATTTGCTGGAATTTACTGCAGCCATATAATATGCTAAATACCCGTTATCAAAACCTTTCTATGGAAGCCCTACCCCGCCACCCGTATTCAATTCTTCAACCAGTTGATCCACAGAAAAAATGGAGTGGACACATTTTTAAATCTCTGTCGGAATTTCAATCTAATGCTGCTGCATAAAGAAAACGTTTGGCTTTCACACGCCATGCCAGGATTTTATTTCAATTGGAATTACTGTATATAAGCGATTCATCTCTCTCCGACACTTCATTTTATTACTACCTTGTCTCCTTTTGATCACTTTCATATTAGAGGGATTTGCATTGCTCCCTTTTCTCCTCATTCCAGTTTCCTCCCTCGCCTCTCTTCCGTGTATAAGCGGGTTCAAAAAGGTTTCATGCAAACTGTCATTTTGAATGACAACTAATTATGATTGATAGAGACACGGCATTCCTTTCCGATACTCTTTCACGCAACGAATAAAGGACCACACACACTCACGTACATTCATTTATTTTCTCCTCGTGGTAGTTTCTACAGGGGCACAAGCATAATTTTACACTTCTTGTCCGCATGGTTCCATGTGCCAGTGCCGATGCACTGTGAAAGCGAGTGAGATGGGGAAACGTGAAGGAGAAGCTATGTCAAGAGTTTTGAACATTTTTTCCTTCCCAGCCTATACAATGCATGTGTGCATGTTGTTGATCTTTCATGACTTTCCTTTCCCAACCAAGTTCGCATAATATGCGACTATATTATGCATATAAATAGGAAAAGTCGAGTATTTATTGTGTAAAGTTTTGGACAAATAGTTTTGTCTGCCTCTCGCTCTCTCCAGTTTGTGGTGCACACAATACGCCTCTCCACAAGTGCTAAAAGTACATATTATTATTATTATTATTATTAGGATTTCGTTGAGTAGTATGTTGTTTGGGACAACCCCATCTGTCAAGCGGCCGTCATCTCTTCTTTCTCTCCTAATCAGCTAATGGGCCAGCGTGCCTAAGTGAGTGAATTTGACAAACTTTGCTTTTCCTTGCCCGGATAAGTTGTGAATGAGAAGGGTTTCTATATCACTTCCTGGTCTAGTGTGTAGGAGGCGGATGTAAAACCATTATATTTCATAATATCCATGTTTGCAACAGTGTAGGCCGTTGACTCTTTTCTCTAGTCTGCTTTGAAGTGTACATACATCCATGCATATTTTCAGGAAAAGTCTGCCCCACCGTTTGTCATCATCACTGCCGTTTCCCGTTATCATTTCATTACATTTACGCAGCCTACCAGATTTCCAAGCATCTACATAAATAGAGTTTGTGGAGGAGTGACAAAAAAAAGTTCCGCTACCAAACCAAGTATATGTGTTAGGTACATGGACTTTGGGACGCCAGTATAAGCTATTTATCAAAAGATTAATACAATATTACAATTTCTTTTCAAGATTCAGCATTTTTTAACATATTCTAGTACATTGTTTACATGACTTCCCTGGAGAGACTATGCCTGGCACCAAGGAAATGGAGAGAAGATACGATGGCTACAGATTTGTGGAAAGTGTAGGTGGAGAAGCACTATACTAAAGTTTCTTCCATGCATTCATGCATGTCCTGCAAGAACTATATTGGTAGGAAGTGAATGGACTTTGGGAAGAAGAGAGGAAGAAAAAAAGAGGAACTTTGTGACACTTTCTTTTCTGTAGGAAACGGAAATTTTTACAAAGTTAATTTACACAGAAAATAAATGGACTCGTGGGCTTTGCATCAGTTGGAAGATTTGTAAGCAACGCTAGAAAGGATGAGTATGGAATTGAAAATACTTTAGAGAAGTAATACACAACTGGGAAAGAGAAGGAAGTGCGAAGATCAGCACTTTTCTTGCAACGTCGTGGAGTAAAGACTGTGTTGATAGGATGACTCTCCGTTCCCTCTAGGTATTCATGGGGATGGATGCATGGAGAGACAATTATTTTTTGGCATTTCGCTGTCTTTTCCACTGCTCCTAGTCGACTATTTCCTATAAGTATAGGGATATTGTTTCCACATTCATTATGCTTGTGGAGCTGGTTTAAAATGTATTCAACACTTTGGGTTGGTTTCAGGGTCGATTCCTACTTATAGAAAGTTGGTCGTTGGTCCCATCCTTTCCAACCACGGTATAATCACTTGTTTTGAATGCGGTTGCTTGAGAGTGTGAATGCAGTCGTCGAATATAGGGTCCTCAGATAAAACAAACTTTCCGTTGTGTCATCCTCCTGTAGTTTATTTGTGTCAGTAAACAAACCATTTTTCTAAGGACGGAGACACAATTCCCAAATTAGTGGGCTCAATGATATTTCGTACTCGGGCTCCGTACAACTTGATCACGTTAAGAAATATTGCTACCGTTTCAATCAACTTGATTTGTGGTCAACATTTTGTGTACTCGTCAAGTGTTGGCATCATTAGTAGGTCTCGGCTATTTTTACCCAGAACCAGACCAAGTACAATGCGATTGGAAGGGTTAAAAGGTACGTGGCTCCGCACGCAAGTAAACAGTTGCTCGTTTGGATGAGCACATCACACAAGAAGATTTAATACAATGGCAAATGCAAAGAGAAAGTTGGTGGGCAAAATATCAAACATGGAACATATTGTACATAGGTTGTGTTTTGTGTACAACCCGACAACTTGTGTGCAATATGCGAATTGATAAACGCTTCCGTAGTCCCTTCCTTGACGTGACCTGACTGTACATTTGAAGATGGACCAACAAGTTCAACCAACCAAACAACTTCAAACAACCTCTTTCCTCCTTTTCTTTTCCTCTACATCCATATTATGTTTACTAGTTGGCAAGCATTTCATCTCATTCTGGACTCTCGCCCTCGATCTTGCCAGAAAAAGTCGGAGTCTGAAGTTAAAGCATGCCATACTTACTACAGTACTTTGATCCCGTTTAAAAAAATCAAGTAGGCACAATTTGTCTTTGCTGAAAAGTATGCTCGTCATCACCTCCGTGACATGTACATTTTCGCTTTGTTACTTTGCCAAAGGAATGATGAAAGGTCAACGCGTGACAAACACCCATGTAGAGAATAAAAGGGCAAAGAATTACGATGAAAAGGGGATGTAGTTAGTAGATTAAATATTTTTAACGGTAAAATTTTAGAGATGGTAATAATGTTCACATTTTTCCGTTTTGTTTAGATCAATCAGCACCGGTAAAGACGCTCTCCCTTCATGGTTTGCTCCCTGAGACTGATTACTACATGACCTACGAGGGATCGACCACGCATCCTGGGTGCTGGGAAACCGTCACTTGGGTTCTTCTTAACAAGCCTGTTTATTTAAATAAGCAAATGGTACGTGTTTCCACATTCGTAAAAAGAGTGTTATCTCCTGTGACACGAGAGAGGAGAAGGAACAGGGAACGGAGTAATTCAGAGTAATTACAAGGTTGGTTGAATGTGTTAATTTTAGATTCATGCTTGGCGTCAATTAAAACAAGGGATCAATTTGGAACAGCCAAAAACTAATATAATGAACGTACGCCCGAGTCAAGCTCTCCACCACAGAACCGTGAGGACAAACATAAATTTCCCTCAAGCTCAGGTAAGCCATTTTTATTTCTCGTTATAACGATATATCGTTTAATTAAGGCACTGCACGACTTACAAAGCCAGTAGGGTAAGATCCCAGAGAAAGAAATATGAGATCAGTACAAAGACGGGGAAATGGCTAGGTAGGCTGCCATGATGCTTTGTAGTTTTTTGTATTCTGAAACCTGACTGCTGGTGGCTCGTATTGCTGTTAAGCTACACATAAAGTGCCCATCACCACTGCCCATTTCAATTTCACTGGAACCTGAGATGAGAACGAAAAGAGGAGCACAATAAATACTCTGTTTTTAACAATATACATTGCTGAGCACTATATAGCCATATTGCCTGCAGTGGTGTGGACTCCTTTAAAAATGTCATTTTTACCTGGAAGAAATAGCAAAGTACAAAATGCCGTATATATTGCATTGCTTTGTATTCTCTGGTTAACGTTCGCTTGACCATATCGTGTCGCGGACGATAATGCTCCACAGTTTTTCTTCGTCTTCCTTCTCCTGTCTGAGGTTGGCGACGGGAACAATGCGACGAGTGTAGAAAACATTGCTCCTTTCTCCTTTTTTTGGTGTTCACACACGAGGAAATAATATAGGGGTACTCGAGATAGTTTTCTTTTAGAGGCCCCCTGCGGAGATAAATTCTCCTTAATCGAAAGACATACAAGAATAGACTCAATAAAACTGGTTGATGCCTTTAGCTTCAAATAGCTCGTTCACTTTTCTCCTTCTCAAAAGGTACGTTGGTTTGGTGGACTTTTTCCTTTTGTATATCACTACTGCTAGGCAATCTTTCTCCATGTTGTGTAAGTACTTTCCATTCTCGTCACTTTGAATTCATTCCACCCTCCTCCAAAGAGGTCATATAAGAGCCTCTGTGCTACCAATCCAATGTCCATTTTCCAAAACCGTCACTCACATGGTAGTTTTGGGAAGCACAGAAATTTTCACAAGATAGCTATATTCTGATCAATGTATGTAGGTATTTTCTACCACACGCTTTAGTGTTTTTGTAAGGTGACCACATATGATACCATTATTGTTCCCTGTGATTCCATCTCCAAGTAACAAAAATGACACAAACAAAGAGTATCGCAGTATGAAAGATGAAACAGAACGCAGAGCGCGTCTCTTTATACTCTGGTCATCATTCCAACAGCCCTTTCCCGTAAAGTAAGAACAAGTTGGCCACCTATATGGTTTAGATGAGTCATCTCACAGGAAGGTGGCAGTCTTTGAGAGGATAATTGTAAGATCACGTCAAAAGGAGATGTAGATACAAGAAGTAGCAATTTTAGTCTTGTGTGCTTGGACGAAGCTAGCTTTTTCGACTTTCCCTTGAAAAAATTCTTTGTAATGTATGAACATGGACAAAACAGCAGCCTCTCATTATCCATTGTGACCCTTATGGGACCATTCTTTTACTCCTCCGTGCATTCCCTCTTGGGAGTCATTGCTGACCATTTCCGCTTTCAATGACTATTTTGTATTTTGTACAGCCACTCTCAAATGTGCCCATTTCACTAAAAGAATTTCCTTTCCCCTTCACCATCTTGTTTTTGTTAAAGAACACCGTGCAAAAGGTCTGGAGTGGAAAGTGAGGGTAGAATAGTACAGGCAGTCATATTGGTTGACCATTGTCCACTTCCTTTCTTTGTACTCATCGTGCATGCATCATCATCCTTTCCAAAACTTTCATTGTTGCAGAAAAACCGTTACTCTGTCCACTCAGGATTGTGTACACGATGCCATTTACAATATTGGATTGTCATCTTGGAAGAGCAAACAAGTTTTAACATGCATGTTACATTGATCCATGTGTGTGTGCATCTTGTAGTTCTCTGTCTGGAATAATAACAATTCACTAAAACTGAATTACTTGGTTGGACTTAGAAGGAATGGCTTAATGGTTCAAGAATGTTTATAGTTGTATGGCTCATTGCTTTCTCCACATGTTTTTTTCAGTTTACAAGTATCCTCTTTTAGGAGTTTGGGTTCAGGCTAAATTGACCATTCCAACCAGAAACGCTCATGTATGCATGGGCAAATGTTGCTTTTAAAGTTTTCAATTCGACTGCCATTAAAATTCCGGAAATGACAAGTTGTTTATTTCAATCATGAGCTATTGAAATTATCTGGTTGTTTGACATCAAAAATCTAGACTGGCTCAAAATATGTTTGTATTACTTTTTTTCGATACTTAAGATACTAAATTTTGTGATTTATCTTGTTTTCCAGGGTAAGCGGTGCCCCACGATGTACAAGGAAACGTATTACAAAGCCAACTTGTGGAGACCACGAATTCCTTAAGTGAAGGGAGCATTGTGATTCATCATTATAAATTAATAAAATTAACTATTATAATAGATTATATTAGAGACAAGAAAATTGTTTAGGTAAAATGTTAATGATACTGTTCTGCACTGACTATTACTGTTGCATATAGTTAAGTTGAGAAATAATAATATTCAACGTTAGATAATAACGATTACTGAAAATGCATCCGATTATGTTTAGGTAGATGAATAAGTAGCTCCAATCTACACACAACGAAGGAATACCCCACCTGTTGGAATCAGCATGTAGTTCGTTGCATAAAGTTTTCACTTTCTCAGACACCGCTTTTTAGATTTTAGACAAAAGAAATTAACTGTATTCTCCGGGATTACGTTTGACATTTGATAATCGTTAGCATTTCCATTCCATCGCAGACTTAAATCGATAGCTTACTGTAATATAATAATTATTAACTGAGCAACATTTCATCTGTAGATTTCTGTTAGTAAATTCTCACATCAGTCCTTTGTTATAACCTTTTGATAAGGTCAAACAAAGTGTGTGCATTTGAAAAAACAATCTGCCAAAATACATATTTTCAATAAAATGGAAATACGATGTAAACTACTAAAAGTTTAAATGATCTGTGTTTGGATATTTGAAGTATGTATATTTAAAGTATATTTAAAGTATAATGAAAATTTAATTAAGATAAAACATGCAATATATGATAAGATTAGATACACAGTAACTATGTAGAGTGAAAGTGTTTTAATGCAACGATGCTACTCATGACTCATGTATTCAAATGCACGAACTATTTAAAAATGCTGCTCACTTCACGTTTTCAACTGCGCATCTAAATTATATTGTATATATTCAATCTTAATGTCTGCAAATTTAAACTTTGTATTAGTTCCGTACATGTAAGTGTACTATATTTTTTGTTGCGTGAGGGAGGTAGGTAATATCTACCTGATGTAATTTCTCGATTAACAAAATATGTTGTCGGTCTCCTACCATTTTTGATATTATTCTTCCGACCTATCTACCGTATTCTATTCTGGAATAGAATATTTCACTGTCAATTGTTAACTGTCCATCTGAGGGTTGTTGTTCTACTAAATCATCCATGAATCATGTCTATTTACTTATGTATTTAAAAATAAGCATGAAGGTTTTAAAATAATTCGAATTTTGTGTACTACAACTGTGCTGTGAAAAAAGTTCGCCATGACGTATTTATTCTGTTTGTATACTTCTATTCTATATGGCAGTGAATAAAACAATACGATGTACTTTTAAGTCGAGTATTAATGATAAAGAGTATGAATAAATGCACACATGATAATTGTTAAATAGTATGTTATAATTAATGATATATGCAGCTTTATGCACACAAAATTATGTAGCAGACTAAGCCGAGTTAATGATTTGGATACCTCAAGATACAGAATGTGTGCTGTTTTAATTCACTGTTAAGTAGTAATGTCCCAATACTGTATAATAGTATTAATCATTACGTGGAATTTCAAATAAACATTTAAAGAGATTTTACCAAAAGTGAACTCATCTTGAGTAGCATGCAAAGTCAAGTAGGACGGACGTAGAGCTGTTTTTGCTCATATCTTTTATGCATCTATAACATATAATCCCATTCACACTGTTTCTTGGTTTGCTCTACATCAGTGATATAAACGCATGTCATATTTAATAAACCCCACAATCCGAGATGTACCTTTAGCGGATGTAATTTGGGACATACACGTGTCATCATAATCAAGTGGAATCTTCAATAGACTAGCTTTCGAATGATATCTCACTCCACAAGTGTGCTTTTTAAAGTGCATGACCTTTGACCTCTATTCGAAAGTTCCGATTTCAATTTTCAATGCCAAAAGCCAAACGGGTCGAAAGTTATCCTGCGTACAGACACACAAAGACGACGACGACAGACGTCATACCAAGTCTTCTTAATATGCACTTACGTAAAGGTACATAATAAGTCACATAGATCATTGTCGTCACCGCTAACTGAATGCTTTTCCCACCGCAATTGAATAATGTCAGCGAACGGAGTCATAAAGCCTGAGGTTGGGTTTAAGTTAAAGATTGTATAACTCCAATCTCCAATAGCTGTATATATTATGTAATATAAATCTCTGCATGAGAAGTGTTGCAACGATCATTATTTTTGTCTCAGTTATAATCGTTCCCAAAAAAATAATGCAGAAGTTACGTAACAGAAACTAGGTATTGAACTGGTGATTATGAAGTCACAAACAGATAGACATAAGCCATTGTCGCCACTGCTTGCTTAATACTAGAATAATGTCAGTAAACAGAGTCATAACCTCCGGGTTGATTTTTAAGAATTTTTTTGCTTTAATGAGAATACTTAAAAAATAGAACAGAAGTTATCCCATGGAAACTAGGTATTGAACTGATGATTATGAAGTCACATTATTCTGCTGCCATTGTTGCTTACCATACGATTATGCAGTAGTTGGAAGAGAAAAGTTATACATGCAGTACTCATATAAATGCATATGCTGCCAATAGTTTTGTCAATCATTGAGATTCTGTTTTGGAAAAAACTGTAACTTAAGAAAATGGATGTCATGTTTACTTTATTTCCTATTGGAATGTTCTTGGAAATGACTTAATTTCATAACCCACAAAATTGTATCGATAGAGAAATTACATTGACTAGACTAGCTACTTTTAAGCTATCTGACACATGCGAAATGGATGAAGAACAATTGTTCTTCATCCATTATATTGATATAATAGGTAGTTAGATCGATGCTATGCAGGTTGATGAGAGGAAACTGTAGAATATGAACCTTTTGATGTGTGTATGATCAATCATTGAATTACATGCAGGAAAGATTTGATCTATAAATAGCCAGATCTGACATCGGGTACTTTACTTATAAATGCGTTAATAGTAGTCTGATTGAATTTTATCCTGTTTTTAGTTGTAGGTCTTTAGTTTGCCAAATAACTCATCTACGCTAAATTTAAATTTAAATGAAAATATGGTATAGTTAAAAACTACTTTTTAGGGAAAAGACAGCTTCGGAAATCGGAAAGCTTCTTTTATTGTCTACCTTTGTTGCCCTTGTCGAATTCGAACGACACATCAATTTACTGCAAAGGTATTTAAACTAGGCGCATATAGAAAACTATGTTATAGTAAATATAGTAATATATGTAGCTATCCTATCTATGGAAATGTACTGCAAAAACCTTAGCTTCCTTTTAAACGAGAGAAGATGCAGAACATCTGAATTGGGAAAGTGAATTTGTGAGCTCTCAGTTTGTATCATTTTTCATTTCTAGGGAAGGATATTCGCGAAGTGGCTCAAACGCATAATTGGACTTCAAAATATGTAGCTTATTGTAGACCATCCTTAGCCTATATTTTATTAGTTTACATTTTTTAATTTGGACTTTCGGACAAGTTAACACAGCTTGGTAAGTCGATTCGATTACGTGAATTTATTTAATAGTTGTGTCGTATGTAAAACTTTAGCTATTTTCGAAGGCCATATTTCGTAATGCTCATATTTCGTAACCCTCGGGACCTACGCTGACTCAGACTAGTTGAATCCCTATAGTCGGTGCACACCAACTACAAACTATAGATACATACCTATATCACTCACTTTATAGAGAATTATTTTGATTTGGTATATGCTTGATATACACGCATTATGTTTATAGTTGGTGTGGGGAAATTAATCGTACATTCTTCATTTGTGATTTATTAGAAGGCTTGATAAGCAATGCATGCTCACTTTTTTTGTAGTGACAAAACAGATACTTTAATCGCATAAAAATATCCAGTAATCATATAACAAGCAAGCAAATACCTGACCATAGCATCAAAATATGCACATTTGGAATCCATGCCATCTCAACAAAATGCATGAAATTTTAAACGTTTCAATCATTCTTGCAGTCTACTCATTTCTTACTTTAAATACACCACCAGAGGAGACAATAGGAAGTATCATTCATACTGCGAACATGATGTTAATTACATGCAGCACAGACTGAGACAATGCTTATTTTGTATCATCATTCATTACCCTGCCAAGAAAATGACGATATTGAACAATAATAAAATTATCATTTGCTCCGTAATTGTCATCGCTTTTATTACTCTGGGGGTTTTTATATTTCTACCAAACCGAATCGAGTTTGTGTAGCGCAGTTTACAGTACATGTAAACTACTCGTACTTTGGTCAACATTTTAGTCGTTGAAAGTAAACTGCTAACGGCTACATAATATAAGCAGAACGGGGGAAACTAAATACACTTCATTTAGTGTAGAGTGCTAGTTGACACTTCATGTAAACCTGATGTTACCCACATCCAACAAACAGAAGACAATCGACATGGTGAGATTTTTGTAAGTTAGAAGTACTTTAAATTAGACAGGGTTCAATCTGGATACTCACATAACTATGCATTGTTTGAGTTCAGTCATTGTCATGCTTTTTCGTCCTCTTTCTACTCGAGGAACATCGTGTAGTATTGGGATCTTGCATATGCATTGGGATTGGGAGTATGCATATATATTGTCTTGTTTAATCCTAAAGGTATTAACAAACCAATTGATTCAATACCAGCATGTGTGTACGTATTTAACAATACATTAAAATGACTAAGTACTGATATACAAACAAACGACTACTTGCTGAAGCACTATATGCATTTGTCATAAAAGCAGCACGGGAACGGGGAAGAGTATGACTTCATGGCTGAACGCAGCACACGATATACACGTCCTTCTCGGTGTATAGATACTAGTGCGTAGTAACTACTGAAAATTACCGATGAGTTTGATTAAATTATACACTGCGTATTCAATCAAGTATGTATGTGATATAAAACTAGTCGATGTTAAACTATAATAACCAATCAGTCAACGGCACGTCTTAGAAGTTAATGATAATATAATGCAGCTTATGTATTCCAATGGGGGAGAAGTCAGTTACGGGGGTCATAGGGTTAATTCACGCTTATTCTGGGAATACAGTAAATAAAGGAGCAATATGCTGTTATAATCTTCGTCAACTCCCACTTGAGGTATTTGCAATCTGAACTCCTTGCAGTTAAAGAAGACGAAGAAATTGATCTGATATTAGTTACGAGGAAGAAGGAGAACGGAGAGGTTCTTGCTTGGAGCTGCAACTTTAACAGGCCGCAGTCGGTGGTTATCCTCCGTCGCCATCTTTAATTGAGATGGGATATGGAGCTTGGTCGCCTGTTGCACGCTCCTCCATAAATCAGAGAGTTTTGTGGTTGTTGTAATGGTAAGTTTAAATTGTTTAAAAAGTAGTTGTTACATTCACAATAAATTACCAATATTAATTGCTTGATCTTCGGCTTTCGATTCTGAAGGTTCCGTGTCAGTATCCACTCATTCATTCATTTCCATTTATTTGTTTAATTTATTACAGGGACCCGAATAGGTTGCCTTCTCTTCTCCTATGACTAATGAAATCTAGCTACAACTCTTATTATCATGTTGTACCTTTCTCCCTGCTCTTGATAAGTTTCTTTCGGCTATATACGATGGGGAAAAGTAAGTAGTTCACGGGGCACACATCTCAATCTTACTATTATCTCCAGCCACTTCAAATAATGTATAGATCTATATAACTATGACTAACATTTCAGGTGGTGGTGTTGTGGAATTACATCACACAGCAAAATACTTGGTGACATGGAGTAGGTGGTTTTTCTAAATTACGAAACCCGAGGTAAATTGCAATTAATTATTATCTCTTTCTTTCACGCATTGTTGCAAATATAGCATTTCAGGCTTTCAAATCAATTTCTTGTCCTTTTCTAATGTATTATTCCTTTCATTTATTAGGTCAAGCAATAAGTAACAAACACACAATAGCAGCATATCTGAGACTTGACCTAGGAGGTTGCTGTTTCTCAACAAGATTTTCTCTGCCAACCTGCTCGCAAGCTGGTACGATGAGATATGAGATGCATCATTCAAGATTGTGTGAGTCCTGCATTTTCCTTTTTATCAGAATCTCCACCTACAGGAGATTGGCTGACCATTAAGTAGTTTAAGTAGCTCGATAGTATACCTAGATATAATATTAACTTAATTCGGCATATGTAGGACTACTTTGGGCACACATGTATAAACCTAGTAATTCAAAATCTAAAACCACTCAATGGTTAACATTTACGTCTAACGACACAGCTGAAACATTCAAATAACTTTTTTCGGTTAATTTATGTAGGTTTAAAATGAATCTCCAGTATAGTTGATTTAAAACTTTATTTATGGCCACAGAAATAAGTGAGATAGGAACGAAATAGGTTGGTAAACTGCGGGGTTAGGTACTTTCAAAAAGCCTATTCCTTCAAACGTGTGGAAATGGTAGGGAAGCACGATTGAAAAAAAACCAGTAAAACTAAGAATTTTAAAGTACGCAATATTTACTGCAAACCACATTCAATTATTTAGAGCACTTGGCGTGTGCAAGGTAACCGTCACGCATTATTGTGTCGTCTGACTGATATGTATGTTGTAAACTTGTCAATTAAGGGCTAAAAATTTCCCTAGCTCCATTATCAGTGAAAATGTTGATGATAAGACGAACGGAAAACGCATAAGATGCGTTTGGACTACAATGGGTTTAAGATAAGTATCTTCAATAGTTTCACATATCCTCGACTTCGTGGAAGGAGTGTGGATGCATAATATTGCACAAGGTACCATGTATACTTCGTCAGAACAAATTAGCTAGTGCGATTGTTGGAAGTGTACATCAATATTTTTCATCAATACCATAAAATTAAATGCTAGTCCCAATGGGGTGTAACATAGTTTGTAAATTATGTGTGATATTGTGCAAGGTATGCCACCCGTATTGCCTTTTCTTCTCTAAACGCAGTTAGAGCTGCATAATATTCAATGATATAAAATAGATTCATGTCGAAACTCCTGTTTTTTTGCAGCTTTTAGTAAATAGTAGGAGATGTTGAAAGTTTTCTCCCAGGCGACAAACTGTCTCACCTATCGCACAAGCGAAAAGGCTTTCACTATGCGTTTTATTCTCAGTAAGAGATGTATGCTATAAGTGAGAGCAATTGTGGAACAAAATGCAGCTTGGACAATTTCGTATTTTGTTTCCGAAAAATGTAAATAGTAGGTTCTAGTTTTAATTTTAAACCTTACAAACAAGCATTCCCGCATTCAAAATTGCGATTGATATTTACGTCCTTTTATGGGAGATCTATGTTGGGTACATTTTCTCCACTGTTTGGTACATCGTACAATGTAGGTGCGTTTACTGACGAAACAAGCAATAAATTTCTTGCATTACAATGACTAATCAAAAGACTGAAAGAAAGTTTAGTCTTGTGTCTGAATCTGAATATTTGATCTAACTATTTTGTCAAGTTGTGTTTCAGGGCATCGGTCAGTATATAGTGTCTGTTTAGTATAGTCCGTTTTGCTTGATGCATTGATGAAGGTTGTTGTATGGGACAATAAAGGTGCAAAATTTACTGGCTAAGGAATTGCATTTCTAAAAAAGGCTTGGAAGTAGGTGCATACCTCAAAACAATGAATGAATTAAAGTGCTTGATTGGAAATGTTATTAGTAACATTAGTTATAATGATTTGAAATCATTAATGTTAAATTAAACGTGAATCTAATTTCTAAATATTACTCATTTAAATTCTAATGAATGATAACATGAACGTCAAGGTATGACGTACATGCTCTTAAACAGACTAAAAATTGACTAAGTTATTGACACACCCAGGGAAGTATTCAATTAACTTTTTATGGGTTTAAAATGAGTCTCTGATTTCATCATACATTTTTAACTCTTCCTTTGGGTTATACCGGAGTTCGGTGCCTTTGCCATAACGTCTCATGTCGAATTCCTACATTTAAAGTATAACAAAAGTTTTGATTTCTTAATTCGCAGAATGCATTGCGTGCAGCGTTATATATAGTATTTTCCTGCTTTACTAGCGTGTAATTAATGAACAGTTTATTCTGTTCGTGTATACCTTTGAATGTTTCGGTACTGACACACCAGGATGAAGCATTCAAATAACGTTTCTTTCATATAATTTTATATAGGCTTAAAATGAGTCTTTCGATAGAATGACCTTCATTTGGGTTATTACAAAGTTGGTTCGTTCATAGTTAGTTAGTACATATCGTCAATGTTGAATTACAAGTGAATCTAATTCTTAAGTTTTATCTTTTATTTCTAAATGATAACGTGACCGTTAAGTGTTGACGTGCATATTTTTCCACAAAGGTTGATTTCCATTTCTAAACGCATTCCTAATAGCGGTTGATATTTATATAGCTTTTATGGGAGATCTATGTTGTCTAAACTTTCTCCACTGTCTGGTACATCGTACAATGTAGGTGCGTTTACTGACTAAACAAACAATGACTTTTTCCATTACACTAACTAAGCACAAGACTTAAAAGAGTGTTTGATCTTGTGTTTGAATCTGAATTTTTTTTCTAAATCCTTAGCCATTGCAGTTTAACAAACCGATTTTTCAGAGCATCAGTCAGCATAAAGTGTCTGTTTAGTAGTCTGTTCTATTTGGTTCATTGATGGCGGTTGTCGTATGGTACAGTAAAGGTACAAAATTTACTGGCTAAGGAATAGCATTCCAAAAAATTGTCTTGGAAGTAGCTGCATACCTCAAAAGGAAGAATTGATTCAAGTGCTTACTTGGAACCGTTACATTAGTTTCAATGGCTTGAAATCAACAATATAGAGTTACAAGTAAATTTAATTTCTAAATATTAGCTCATTTACTTTTTAATGATAATGAGACCGTCAAGGTATGACGTACATGTTCCTAAAAGTATAAGTATTACATTTTACTTGTTTTTTTGCCTTGATTCTAACTACTCGATTGGGTTTTAGCAGAGTTAGATACTTTCACCGTAAACCCTCAGGTTAAATTCTTTAGCTTTAGGTAAAACTATATTTTTGACCTATAGCTGAAGATTATTATGATTTGACGTAGTGGGCTCGGTCGCGTTATATTGGGGAGGGAAGCAGTCAATAGTGGGTCCATAATTCATCAGTCAGTTGAATGAAGTCAAGGAAAATCTCATGTCCACGAATTAGCTCATTTATTTTCTAATGAAAGATAACGTGAACGTCAAGGTATGACGTGCATGTCTCTAAACAGTGCTATTTACAAAATAAGCAGGTTGACTTAATAAGTTATTGACACACACATGCGACGTATTCAATTAACTCATTGTAGGTTTAAAATGAGTCTCATTTCAGGCTGTCCATTCAACGTTGTTTTGAACTACATCTTTCGATTGTAGCAGGGTTAGGTACTTTCACTATCAAGCCTCAGGCCAAATTCTTTAGCTTTAGGTATAACTATATTTTTTATTCCTAAATTATAAATTGACATAGTGGGCAATATCGCATTATATTTTTGGGGGCAGTCAGAAGTAGGTCCGGTTCATAACACACCAGGCATTAATAACGACAAAACTGTGTTTGCATTACGCCAGCACAGCATTGTTACATGTTTGCAACGTGTTTTAAGCAGTACTGCAGTGAGATGTGTCTTAGCTTGTATGTTATGCAATAATCTGGTGCAAGGTGTGTCACCTGTATTGCTTTCCTGATTCTTTAGTTTAATCTTGCGGCTGAATCTCAATATTTTGTTTAAAATCCTTGTGAAACTGATTGTTTCAGTGCATCAGTCAGCATATAATGTCTGTTTACTACAGTTTGATCGGTTTGGTGCATTGATAATTGTTGTCTTCGTATTTCCCAATGATTACGTGAACGTCAAGGTATGACGTACATGCTCTTAAACACATTTTAAAAATTGACTTCTTAAGTTATTGAAGCCCTGACGAAGCATTCAATTAACTCTTTATAGGTTTAAATGAGTCTTGTATTCTAGCTTTACAGTCTAAACCTCTTTTTGAACTACTTCTTCAGGTTTTACAGGTTTAGGCACCTTCATCATATAGCCACTGGCCGAAATCTTCAGCTTCAGATATAACTAAATTTTTTATTCCTACATTATAAATCAACATAGTAGGCTAGATCTTGTTATATTTTGGGAGGCAGTGAGCAGTAGGTCCGTAATTCAACAGTTATTAATAACGACAAATCTATGCTTGCATTGTGTCAACAAGGTACTGTTGCATGTTTGCAACATTTCTGAAGCAGTATTTGGACCGTGCACAAAAACATTTGGTTAGTAAATGCTCGTAATTATTTGATTATTAAGGCCCTAAACGCAAACGCATGCATAACTGCGGTTGATATTTACATTATTAGAGGGAATTTGTGCACGGCAACAAACAACACTGTTCGGTACATCACACAATGTAGGTGCGTTTATTGACTAAACAAACAATGACTTTTTTCCATTACACTGACTAAGGCATAAGACTTAAAAGAAAGATTAATCTTGCGTATAAATCTGAATTTTTTTTCTAAATCCGTATCTATTTCAGTTTGAAAAACTGATTTTTCAGAGCATCAGTCAGCATAAAGTGTCTGTTTTATTTAATGCATTGATGACGGTTGTAGAATGGGACCAATAAGCTACAAAATTTAGTGGCTAAAAATATCATTCCAAAAACATAGTCTTGCAAGTAGCTGTATACCTCACTAGGAAGAATTGATTGCAGTGCTTACTTGGAAACGTTACATTAGTTTTAATGGTTTGAAATTTGGTCTTGATAAACCCGGCCGAAAATTCAATAAACTTTTCACTCATGGTAATTAATAAAGGCTTGACATGAGACTTGTCCGCTTATGAAATTCGCAATAGAGAGACTCCTTCCATTTGCTTATAAAATAGTTAGATACCTTTACCATGAAAACTCATACCGAATTCGTACTATGCTTTGACTTAGTGTGCCACATCGTGTTAATATTTTGGAGGGATAAATTCTATTTTATAAATGCGGAAATGAATGAATCCAATGTTTACATAAGGATAGTCAATATAGTCAATAAAAACAAAAATAACTCTTAATGCAAAATAAATGCACACTCTCGCCACAGCAAAAAATGAAATTTAAACTTTAAATGAACATAAAATAATATGAATGTGAGCTTGCCAAGAGGCACTTGTACGGTTGCTCTTCAAAACCTTTAAGCGAGGATGATCAATGTCATCAGCCCGCTCTACGTTGTAATTTCATTAATTGGCTTGATTTGCACTTCATGGAGGTGTTTAATGAAGTGAAATTAATAAAACCTGACTAATTCTTCAAAAATAGCCTCTGAGCCTAGTCTGGTGTGAAATGGCTACCCTTTTTACAGAGAAACTTTGTTATTCGGATATGACTTTTTAATCTTTCTCCAGCAGCATGACTGTCAATGTGCCATGTCATGAATGTGTTAATTAACATCACTAAAAAACAAACAAGTAAAACAGCTTACCTCTGAAGGATCCGTAGGTGCCCCCGTTGTTTGCTGACAGCTTGTGGAGCAACAGAGGAGGAGATGGGTGCATGTTGATGATGAGGAATAGTGTTGTTTGGAGCACTGCCCACTGGAGGTTGTTCCGGAGGTTGATGAATAGGATGATGATTTTGTCCAGGAAAAATGTACCCTACCATGTTTGATTTCTACTTTTGGTTTTTGAAACTTAAAATTTCGGAAGCGACTTTTGTATATATGTCAGAAGATTGAACTTTGAGTTTCCTACTTGAATATCTTTTTATCCAGAGCGTTTTGTTTTAGGTAATTCAAGAAGACGCGGACTATTATTATTGAAGATTTTGTTTTCAGACTGGAAATTTCAATGTGTATACCCACTAATTTTTCTTGAGTTGACGTTGAGAGTAAAGTCAGTAGTAGTTAATTATTTTGAGTGTGTGTAGAAAAAAGAATACAAAATTAGAAATAGATATATAGTTTCGCTTTCTTGTATGGAAAAATACTACCACTTTTATAGCAATTTGTATATATACTCGTATAGTCGTACAGTACAGAGTAGTTATCGTCTAATAATATGTAAAGTAGCTAGGTATAAAGTTTATTTCTATATAACAAGGTAATAATCAGAGGAAACCTATATGCTTACAAAGTCCTATCTTCCTTTTTGGAGTGAGTCTTCTTTCACTAATTACAAAGCAGATTTTTGAAGTAAAATATCATTTACGTTTGTCTCTCTACGTTTTGTATTCAGTACTAAAAGTGTGTTTTTTTACTTTGTTGTGTGTTCAGCTCTTTCCTTTCCTATCCTTTCGTATTGTTTTCACCTATTGCTTTCTTTACACTACTATAGTCTAACTGCACTTTCTTTCAAGAACGCATATATGCATTTCTTTTACTTTGCCGGTCTCTAATATTTAGGTACCTTTTAATAGTACAAACAAGAGAAAAAAGTACGAACAAATAACAAAACAATGACAATTTTTTTATACAAACTGTTCAGAATAAACTACACAGATTCAGATCTACAAGTCATCATACTCATCAACTCACATCACCGTTCTATCTATAATAAGTCTTGTGTTTGGAGGATGCTGTTGTTGGGCTAACACCACTATATATTTTACTTACACAGATACAACGTCGAGTCAAATGCGCTTCCAACAAAATTATAGAATGTTCTCACAAGAGAAAAACAAAAGGCATAACTTGCAACTATTTTTCTTTCAAAGTTTCTCCTCTTTCACTTGACTTAATTAACACAGGAGTGCAATCACCCAATTACTAATTAGCGGATATGGAAATAAATGTGATGCTGATGAGATTTGGGTAATGTTATGATGATGTTGATGATGGTTTATAAAAAATGTGTACACTTTTTGGGGGATGATGACTTTAGCTTGTTTTTACCTCTATACAAAAAAGTTAACAATTTGATAACATGTATATATATATATACGTATTTACTCGGACTTAACTGATTTGATATTTAGACACTATGTATATGTTAAGTATACAAGAAAGTAGAATATTATTATAGAACTTGAGTTTGTAATGCACTCCTTTGCTTTCCTCTCTCAGAATTTTTTTAAGTTAGAGGTTACTACATAGGTATATTACGCTCCTCTTTGTTGTAGTACAAATATTGAAGTTTGAGTTTAGACTTTTGTAAGGATAACAATAATAATTTTGTTTTGTTTTGCGAATGTCACATGAAAAGTTTACAAACGCTGTAGAAATGTACAAATCAATACAGACTTAAATTACAAAGGAATATTATTATTATATTTTTTTATAATATTAACATTTTCTTATATTATACGAGGTAAAAATTTACAGGGACACCATACACACATTTTTACTACAAGTTTAGTGAACATACACACCAGGACTGTATGATGTGCTGGTGATGATGATGTGCTTTTTCGTTCAGAAGATGATGGGAATGAGGCACGGCACCACGGCACAAGTCAAGGACAGTCAGCGCCGCCATGCTCCTTATTATTA